>CAJPEV010001587.1:0-62498 GCA_905338385.1 Darwinula stevensoni
GGGAGAGAGAGAGAGAGAGAGAGAGAGACTCGTGTCCTTCCAAGCACCTCTTTATTTACTCGTCTTTTTCATTTTTCCATGACCCCAGCCGTCAGATGGTACAGTTTCGGCCCGAGTCGATATGAAGCCCAGCAGCGTTTTCAATTTTCGTATATACTCGCTTTCTGCTTACACAGGCAGTGTCTTATTATATTATATCTGTCGTACTCAAAACGAGATCTTGCGACTTGACCCACTTACACCTCTACTGTTGCGCTCCTTGAGAAACTTATGAGCACATTATCAGGAATGGTGATAAAGATTAGATGTCGCTCACGTCACTGCAGGCAACAGAGCCATGGAAAGGAGGTAGGGGGTAAAAGTCAATCCGGAAACACTGCATAAGTTTATCCTATAATGATAAGTCTATTATACGTTTATCTTATAATATATCTATTACCGAATGTTATTCCTCTCTTCCCCCCTTTTTGGGCTAAGCCTATTTTGGCTCGACGATTTTCGCAGCAAATAGATTCTGGTCATGATTTTGGAACCTTGCTGGTGGCCTTTTCAATAAGTCGAGCTATCGTTACCCATTAATGTCCGAAGCTAAAAGTGGATTTCCACAATAAAACCCCGGCGGTGAAATTACGTGTCGAATTTCATGTTCTCACGGCCGATTTCCGTTCACATTCGATTTCAAGCTCATTCGGGCTCATCGCGATCCTTTAGTTCTAAGAAACACAAACTCGATCGGGAATCAGGTGAGATGGGCCCTTCTTTATTTGATCTTTATTTGACAGAAAATGGGAAAGCTTCCCAATTACCACGTAGATAATGGACCACCAGCTATGTCCCGGGAAGAGAACTGGCTGCCCACCACTTCTACTAGCATAGAGAGTTCAACTGGAGGCTCCACTCCGCTCGAATCCCATTCGTTGACGGGTCGCAACATAGATGTCGCTGTTGATCCTCCGCATAACGTCCGCACATCAGTAACTCCTCCATGGACAAGCGGCGGACTCAACGAGACGTATTACGTCGAGGGACTCCCTTTGGGTCGAATCCTCGAATGAATCGATTCCCGATTCTGCTGCCACGAAGAATGGAAGTGTTGTTGATAACAAGCCACCGAATGGTCTCTGTAATATTTCGACCCTCCCCTACCCCTCGAAGTGTCGCCTCTAGTTATACTCTCCACTCTATGGCCCTAGCATGTTCAAAAGACTCACCTCAGACGCTGCGCATCACATGACCCATTGTTCCCTTCGGCATCTAGCACAAATTCACGAAGGGTAAGTAGGATTCTTCGAGTACTGAGTTACACGATACTCGGGACGCGACTTTAGCCAGATCATGCACTCTACCCTTGGCTATTCTCGTACACTTATGTATTCCTATACTTCAGCATTTAAATATTTCCCTGAGTCACATATTGCAATAAAAAAATTATTATTCAACGCTTTCCACATAACTTTTCACAAGTTGCACAATAAAAAGAGGAAAGTGGAGAGGAAAGACTTCTGCAAAATCAGGGAAGCAAGTCCTTAATTGCATTTGAAGGGTGCATGGAACATAAGTGCCATCTGGTAGGGACTCTAGGTACTGCATCTGGATAATGGAAGGGGAGAGTGCCAGGGGAAGAGAGCTGGTGACCTGCCACCTACATAAGTAGCAGGCCATCTATCTACTGCTTGTCTTACTTGCCACCACGTTACCGCCTCAGCATGAAATCCGTCTGTATCGTGCCTGAACTGCCTATGGTTCAATACCTTTGTGCTTCTTGGGTTGGGACCACCCAGTTTCAAGATTACTTTATCTTCGCAGTCGCCATTTTGAGCCTTTAGTGGACAGAGTTCCAAAACAATTGGGGCAGGAAATGTGGTTCGAGATATCAGGGCGTTCGAAATGAGCGAATCGAGTAAAATTATTAATCGTGATTTTAGCAATTCTGACCAAGTTAGCAGAATTATGGCATTGCTCATCAGCCGGCAGCTCCGGCTGATGAAACCATAGAGAAGACTCGAGGCTCCACTCCGCTCGAATCCCATTCATTGACAGGGTCGCAATATAGATGTCACTGTCGATCCTCCACCTAGCAAGCGCACATTAACAACTTCTCCATGGCAGAGCAGCGGACTCAACGAGGCACGCATGTTACACGCTGAACTAAGAAAAAGAACTGGAGATGGCGCACAATAGAAAGGATTTGCGGAATTTAGAAGCCATCGTGGTGGGTATCATAGCTCTTCTTCATTCACTACAATAGGATTTTCATAATTTCCCTCCCCAGATTTATCGCTGTCGTGAACATGATGAAGGGCAGTCATGGTACTGGAGGCCTAATAAATCAGGGGAGAATTTCATAGACCTGATATCGTCTGGTTGGACTACTTTTTCTTTCACGAGTACGGGTCCCCAATTTCTTGAGTGGGCTTAAGTTCTGGGCCTACCTATGCCGAGATTGCTGGGCCTACGAAGGCAATATCGTTACGCTGCCCTTACATCATCACAATCGACCTATTTTACACCAGGTCTAAAGGCCCCATTATACGTTATGATATTGCTCATAAATGACTGCTCCCATATGAGCTATGACCTCGTGTAATCAGGGTCTATGAGTTGGTATCCCACTCATACGTGAGCCTATGAGCTGCTCATAGGCCCTGATTACAAGAGCTCATAACTCATATGAGAGCAGTCATATATGAGCAAAATCATGGCGTGTGATGGGGTCTTTAGGCACAAAGTCAATCGAACTTCGAGCGAACGTTCAAAAGGCAAACCATAGGCTTTAGGAGAGAAGATCGACCCCGAGCCACACGGTAGAAGCGTCGGCAGGCCATGGCAGGGCATGCCTCCGCATTCGGTAGGGCTTTGCTCCAATGATCCCGCGGGACCTGCTCTGTTACTCCGCCAATGCGGCCCGAAGGCCCGCTTTAAACTCTATGAATCACTTCGCGCGTGAATCGCCGGCATCATGCCAAGACCGATTCCCACTCGCCATTTACTGTCATTAGCCTAAACTTGAGTTTTGGATCCATATGCATAGTAGAAAAAAGTCAAGGAACGGCTCAAGATGGCCTACTCAAAACTACTAATAGCTCAGTGCCTTCGTCCCACTGTCGACTGACGAAAGCAGGAGACGACGAGCGGAGGAGGTTGGACAACTCTGTCAGATAAGGGTTCGGCGAGCAACCCTGTCTCCGCCGCCTCTCTCCTCTTCTCGATCGACGGACCCGTCACCGACGAAGTTTAGAACGGAAGTGGCAGCTCCGGCTGACGAAGCTCGTCGCAAAGGCGCATGCGCAGAAGCGCTAAGCATTTTTATATCATAGTTTTCCCAGAAATCTTAAGTTTTAGGAAATCTATACGAGCTGGATTTTCATCGAGCGTCGCTATTTGCACACAAAATACCCGACGCAGGAATGCGAACTGCCACCTGTTGGCTCGCCGAGGAACCAACAAAGTTTGTCGGCTGTTTAAGATCGTTCAAAACGGCTGATAACCGAGTAGCTGATGACACGAAGATATCCAGCGTATTCTGTAAACGCCTCCAAAAGTGCAGTGAAGTTTTTTGGACCGGCGAAAGGCGACACTTCAGGCTTCGAGGCATAAAAATGAGGGACGTAAGTTAAAAAAAAAAAAAAACTGAAAAAGTTGCGACCATTTCAGGTCTGGCGTTTCCCTTTCTGGACATCCAGTTGCGAAATTAGTTCTGGAGCTTTTTTTAAAAAGAAATTACGATAATTACGAGTCGAGCCGATTCGGTATGGCTCGAGAGACATTCCGAATGGACGTGCCGAGTGGAAGAGAAGCGGATGCGATCGGCCTCGTTCCTTTTGTTGCGACGACACAAACACGCCGGGGATTTAGTCTCAATCCCTAAGTGGGGACTTAGGCTAATCGCCTTTTGGAATGTTGATTCTTCGCTCGAAAGCATTGACGGCCACGAGAAATGCGAGCTGACAATCCTTTCGGAATTCGGCCTGGTGACGACCAGAGCCGGATTAGCCTAAGGCTAATGGGAGGGAAGGGCCTAAGTACGAATTACAAATTACAAAAAATCTGGAATGGAGGGCCTAAAGTAGGGTCTAAAAATATGAGGGCCCAAGGCTATAGCCTTTTAGCCCATGGGTTAATCCGGCCCTGGTCAGAGCGAAAAGTCAGTCTGTGCAACCCAGGCCAATGCCATGGACCTCAAATATCACGCTAAAACTCATGCCAATACTCCAAAAACAGTCTCCATGCTAGTAAAAAAAATAAACAAAATAAACCTGTGGAACTTTTCTTCAGAACGCTGCCAGAATTGGTCACGGTTATCCCAGAACTGAACCCAGCGATGAGGCTCGATCGAAGCCATTAGCTACCGACGCCTAGCGGAATGAACGGGAGACTGAATTTTTTTTCGTATGATGAAGAGAGTGCTCCCTGCCAAGGCATGGCGTTCCCCAGTGTTTATGCCCATCACAATCTCTGACTCGTGGGAGCCAGTTGTGCAAGGTCTCTCTCCGCATGTAGTTACGCATCCCACTCTCGTGTAGAAGAGTTTCACCATGTGGAGGATTGACATGGAACTGTACCTTATGATCTGGTGATTCAACCTCCAATAGGTTTATTTATGTCTTTGTAGGAGTAGGGTTATCATGTGGGAGTCTGCAGACACAGGAGAAGCATAGACTTAGCCAGCTGACAGGCTATGGCTTTTCAAGCCTATGCCTATGATGTGCCTAATAATTTGTTGATTTATGGGTCTTGTGTCCTTTAAAACGAAAGTCCGATCTGATGAGACCGTGCCTTTAGACTGCTTGTTTAATCTAGGAGCATGGAAACACTTCAAATGAATGCTATACATGATAAAGACCTATTCACTTGTACAAGGCAATCGATCTAACGCCAATCTGGATAGGCTTATGATAGCCTACGCTTCAGAACTTAGTTAAGTTGTAGGCCTATACATTTTTTATACTTAAGATAGAGATTATGTCCAGGGCAGGATAGCTACTACTCTGATAATACTCTTACTGCTTGTCCCTCATTTTAGTGTGAGAGCTAGCAACCCAAGAGACTTATGGCTTAGATGTTGGTTTGATTCCTGTCTCCACCTTCATTTTTGTTTTCATTGATTTTAACCCTCATCCAGACAAGATGTATTTGTGATACAAACAGACAGGGGCAAAGATTATAAGAGTTTTTCCATTAAAGTTAAAGCATTTAAAAAAATTGCATTTTGGAATCCATGGATAACTGTCTACATGAAAAATGCATGAAAAAAAAAATTGTGAGAGAGTAATGCAATGATGCATACCCTGGGGAGTCCAATGGACTCCCATTGCCTGGATAAGGGTTAACTGACTTATAATCAGATAAGAAAAAGAGTCTCAATGTGAGTGAGGTCCTGAAAAAGTTAGACATTGGAAAGGTTGCTCTGGTTATAAGGGCATGGGTTGCCTTGAATATACCCAGTACCAATACTAAACCGACTATACTATGTCAAGGGCAAATATATATACAGCAAGGAGGTTTTTATCAGTGTCTTTGTTGCTCAAGGCTTGACTTATCAGGGTAGATGCCTATTTTTTATTGGTTTTGTAGCTGTATTCCATTACATATTGTATTGAAGAAATGTAACACATGAAATCCTGATTTTGTAGAACAATCAGGGTCACATTGGGACACATTTGAGTAAAATTAAAGTTAAAGTGTACTGACTTATACCACATATGTACTTGCTCTTTTGTGAATATGAGATACCATACAGAAAGGGACCATTTTGCACCAACAATCTCTTTGTTGCCTGCAATTTTTCCTCAAGAACTATGACAATGTCCCTGACTGTATGACCAAAAGGGTGACTTTCATTGTTCTGCTTGTCAGATCTTCAGGTAGCTAATGTATTTAGCTTTTGAAATATTGGCCTTTGAGCTCTCTTATGTGACTCTGGTGTCTCTGGTGTTGATGCAGACAGACTAGTTGCAGCAACCTGAAATAAGATGGAAAGACATTTCCTATCCTACAACAATCTGTGGTAAAATCATGTGGTCCAAGGTCCCAGATGGGGAAACTGTTGGAATCGGTACGTCATCAGCCTTATATCTTTGTCAGCTTTCTGTGGATTTTGATGTGGTTTCCCTCATTCTACATTCTGGATACTCATGGGATAAGTGCATAGGTTGCACTTCAACGTGTATTCGAATTAAGTAATGCAGTAGTTGCAAGTTTTCATCCTGCTCTCATGCCTGGTAGTATGTTAATGTACTTTCTCCTTTGCATATGGAGTTAAAGAGTTAATGAAGTTTAAATTCTATTTGGATCCTTTATGTAGAGGTTTCAATACAGCTCAGTCATGTGCAGATTGTGTGTTTCATAGACAGGCAGACTTGGTGTGATCACTTGCCATAGGTCTGGCACATCTAATTGCATTAATCGATGAATTTTTCCACATCATGATAAATGTATGAAAAGTTTAGAAGTGTGATAGACATGCAGTAAGCACCAATGTGTAGCGAAGGAGGGGTTTGGGAAGTGGAACTGATTACAGTCATTTTGAAAAGGGAAGAAGATTACCATCATTTTGGACTGGGAAGAGGTCAGAGGATTACATTTAACTGTCATTTTTGAAAGAGGATTGCGATCATTCTTGAATGCGGACGGGTGCTGCCTACTTCTCAGAATAGAATGGTGCCAGGATTGCTTTTTCATCTTGTGACTGGCTCCTTCAATGAGTTTTGCTGCATGGTTTTGGATTAACTCGTATGGACGATGAAGTGTTGAATGACTTGTTTGCAGCTATCTGGAATTACAAAGGAGAGGAGCCGCATTCCATCGCCCTGGATATCGGCGACTGCGTCCATATCACTCATAAGGCCGAAGGTGAGATCAACATAGCCATAAATTGAGACTCGAGATTATGCAACATCTGTTTCTTGAATGTAACCGTAATTCGATTGGAGGAACATATGAAAATCCCGGGATTCTGAGTTTCTTCAGGAAAAAACCTTGTTAGAAGATCTAATATAATTTTGTTTTCCCGGTTGTCTTCTTCCGTATTGGGATCCGTTCTGCCTCGCGGTGCGGAATCATCACGTTGATAGCAACAGATTTCAAGGTCGTTGTCACTTCCCCTCTCCGATAATAAGGAATCGTCTCGGAGTAGTACGGAAGAAGATTGGGAAGGGTAAACCGCAATGGAAGAAAGGAACGGTTCCCAACTCCTTATCGTTCCGTCCGATTGCGTCCAAGAATAGTGTCTTTGATGGAGTTTTTCCCTTCTTTGGGAGTCTGTTGATTCCGGAAATTGGAAGGAGTCCAGGCTTGGCGCTACCCCAAGTGTATGGGGGATAAAAACGTTATCGAGTGTGAATGTGTTTAAACAGGAAGCGGGAGGAAGTCTTACACGTGGTTCCGATTTGTCAATCTCCTAGTCTTTCACCCGCTAGACTCGCTAGAGGAAGGAAAAGGGAGACAAACGTGTCTCGGGGTGCCCCAGGTCTTTGCAATCCCCCTGGGTGGATCCATCCGGTTCTCCCCCGCTCCGTGAATCACTCATTCGTGGGAGAAGGATGTGAGATGTTGGCCCTCGCACGCGTTTGCCACCCGAGAACTCCTCTCTGGTCTCATTTCTGCTATGTCCGTTAGCATCCTTCGTCTTCTTGTGTTCGGATTCCGTTTGCGGTAGATTGCGTGTGTTTGTGCTGCGTATGCGTCTGGGCGAGAGAAAGAGGTCCGTTTCTTTTTCCGCCTCTTACTCGGCCACAAAACCTCCAGATGGCCGGCTCACGGTTTTTTTCTCCCCATTTTAAATGGGTCTTACCGCCACCCTTAGTGCATACCTTTGGATTATCTCGTTTCGAAATTTTGTCAAGGGAAGATTGACCGTTGCGCCCTTGCTTTATCATCGTATCGTGAACGACGTCATTGAACCCGTACTTTATCGCACCTGATTAGGTAGCTCGCGTCGAGCGTCGAGTCCTTCTTTGTTGTGTTGGTGATGTGATGTTGCTGATGATGCGTCGTGGTGCAAGCACCTCATCAGACGAAGGTGCCCTTGGGTGCCAAACGTTGAATAAATCCAGTGTTCGACGATATCGATTCTGGAAACGTCAAGGCTCGGCGACGTCACTGGACTTCCCTAGGAGTCATGTACGGTCCCGATCCTTGGAAAGACAGGAGTTGACGGATCTTATGGATGATCAAGATGGTGATCGTGGTCGGAGGCACAGAGGGAGGACGGTGACAGTGCCGCGAATGTATATGAATGTTGGAACTATCCAGCATGTCTCGTCCGATAATACCATCTATGCCACAGCAGGTATGATCGCGTATTTCAACCAGCTGAAAATATTTAGCGAGCCTCTGTTCAGCTGTCTATGGAAGAGGATTGGAGCTCTAATATTGCAATCAGAGGTCTTTATGACATTGTGTGTCTGCGTAAAGCTTTGGCAACATTGACAGCCTCATGATTCAAGTTTTTGGTCACATTTCATCCATGCTGTAAGCTTTGTCTGACCGGTTCTAGGCACGGTTATTCTGATAATGAAATGACTATTAATTGTAATCGTTCAGAGAGGAGTGAAGTAGAGACCTGTTGGGTCCTCCCACGTTGCCATTCGGGATGGTCCATGTCATTCCCGTATTATTTTCCACCTGTATAAACAGTAAGAATGCCCTTGGGATGTTTCACAACGCGTGACTGGCAGCATCGCTAAATTCCTCTCAAAATTGCTTGACCATATTTCGAGGGAAGTAAATTTTTCGGATGCCTTCCCTATGTTGAGTCGATTCGGAAAGAGGAGGATGTGACCGCCGTGAAAGTCGAACTGGATTTCTCAGAATCATCATGACTATCTCCCCTTAGCGGTCCTTATCGGCCATCAATATGGTTCTTGGAAACACCCCATGGACCTGGGGTGAGATGGAGGTATATATAGGCGAAGTGCTTGACCGTCGTTGGGGGAGGGAGAAAAGGCGATGGCGCCAAGATCGAGAAACACTCGCGAAGGCGAGGGGTTGACTGGCCGCATGCAGCCATCCACGTCTGGAAGTTGACATTAAGCAGGATGGACGGCAGGGTCAAATAAAGGAAGGGGAGTTTCATATTTTCCGCCCCCCTTTCAATTTACACATAAGCAGTTCTCGCCGTGTGATTTATTCCTCTGAGTTTCTGTCGAAGAGGCTTATATGTTAAACTATTGAAATAGTTGACCTTTCTGGGGCCCGTGGCCTCCTATGCTCAACATAAACTAAGCCCTTTCAAAAGCAATGTAAGAAGCGGCCTCCCCTCAGCTAAAACGCCAATATGAATAGGCTCAAATGAAAAATCTCCTCCCAAGCCAACACTGGGTCGATGTTAGAACTCTGGTCTTGAAGGAAGAGTGCTTTTAGAATGTTCTGACCCTGCCTGAGTGCTATCTGGAATGTTGAGGTGAAAGGAAAGAACTTCCTGTACCAAGAAGTAGCTGTGAAGTGTGACCAGGAACAGAATTATGCCGGAGTTGCACGACCGATTCACTACCTGGCTGGCCATGTGGTATGACTTTTTTTTTTTTCCCCCCCATCGGCATTCCGAGTTCCTGGTCACACATCTGTGCAATTGAGTGGTACTGGGCGCTTTTCCTTTTCGTCTCAACATTTGTATCGTATTTAGACTTTGTCAGAGCAGCATAAATATATTCCCCCTTTCAGACAGTTTTGACGTAGGGTGTCAGTTGCAGCGTGGACCAGGAGCAGACTTTCCCTTTTATATTGCTTTTTGATTAGATTTAGATTGAATATGGGAGAGGAACAGGTCCCAGAGCTTTCATTTTTCGATTAAGTCAGTCCAAGCTCCATTTCAGCTTCTCCTTTGCCCCCGAGGACACATCTGCCTACACTGATATAATTTATCTTGCTTATCTTGCTGCTAGGTGACTCATTTCAAAGCTGGGGTTTTCGCTTTCAAATACGATTCTGCATGCAGATGAAGGCTTATTCATGATCACGAGATATTGGCCAGTTGCTCTATCATTGCCATTAGCTCAGCTGGTCTCAAAATTGCATGAGTCAGAGAGTATACGAGGTAGTTGCACCTCTGCAAACGATGCGAAGCATCCCAGTAATGTTTTCGCTTTCCTCTGTCTTGAACATTTTCGATTTATGTCATTTTGGAATTTTAATGGAATCTTGCATTAAGCATGATTTCCCCATGGCATATCTGCGTAGAAAACGAGGGTATGAATAAATAAACGAAAGCAATTCATGGAATGGCAGGAAATGAGTCCATCGATAAAACGGCAACGAATCGGGATGGAGTATCTCCGAGATGTGACATGGGAAAAATGTAATCATGCATAGGAAACAGTCGACCCCTTGCCGCGCAGGTAGTCGTTGTGTACCTGTGACGCCGAACCGGAATCGCGTGATTCCTCGATTTTATAATTCCGGCCACGCGTCCTCAATTACGCCATGCGCCCGAGATCAGGTATGGCTTGACTAACGAGGAGAATCCAGGAAATGGGAATCCCTGTCGAGGGAAGTGCCCTTGGGAGGAGTCACAGACCCCGCGCTCCGATTTCTCTATCTGAGACAGTAATACCCTGCTTGTCCCCGGCCCGTTTACCGAGACGAGATTATCGGCCTTCCTAGTGCGCTGCTGTGGCATCATAAAAGCCCTCCGGTGATACCATATCTTTGGTATCCAATGAAACCACAAAATGATTCAGAGACTTACGTGCTTGGGTCTCCATAAAATTGTGGGGCAACTCGGGACTGTCACAATATTCCTGGCTTAAAAAAAACAAACAATGGAAATGCGGGAACATGGATTTGCAATTAATCTTGGGTCGACCAGTGCAATTTGAAGTGATTGCTCCTGCAATCCACCCGAGACAAGTAGTACTCAAATAAATAAATAATAGTCCTTCAGATGTAAAAAGCTTTCTTGCGGTACCATGTGTAGGATTGTATCAGTACCGTGGTTTCTTATGTCAGTCAATATCAATATTCATTAACCGTTTGCGGTCTCTGATAAAGAATCTTCTAATCTAGTGGACAATTGATCTCAATCCTACTTTCCCAGCCGTAGGCATAATTGGAAGGGATGCACAAAAATGTACTGAAAGAGTGTTGGGTTCTGCTTGAGCAACAAGCAGATGAAGCGACCACAGCTTTTGCCTCGTCCACATCGACCACAGACTCACAAATCATTTGCTGAATAAGCTCCACACCTATGCCATTTGAAAGCAGCCGGTGCCATGTGTTTTGTGAATACTGAAAAGGTGATGCCCAGACAGCATCTTATTTGCTGCCAAGCAGTGAGACGCTCTTCCTGGTGCGGGGACACAAAGGGTCTCACAGCGTGAGACGCTTCATGCCTCAGGGGTCTCACCGCGTCCCCACGCTCGTAATACAAGAATGATCGGCGCAGTGGGGAACCGATTGGATAAGATACGCAATGGTATAGGTAATAATTTGGGTGTAGTGCAATCCGAGCCTGTGCATGCCTGTTTTCAGTTGCTAGCAGGTTCGTGCTTCTGATGAGACTCCGCTTGTTTATCATCAGGCTGTTTTTGCTGTCTTCCTCTTTCCTACTGCGTTCTTTGCCGCATCTTTACTGACCCATAAGATTTTAAGATAAATCTCTGCCTCCGTGAAAACAAACGCATTGTCTCTTTTTCTATTTCACACACACAATATCCCTAATATTTTCTGAATATTACGAATCAATGCAGCTCACAGGAATCAATGAAAATAAAGCCATCCAATATTCAATTAGTATCAGAAGCATGAAATGTGGATGGAAAATTTGATCTATCACATTTTTAGGTTCGCCTTCGACAGAAGAGTTTTAAATGTTGGCAGAATACTTCATATTGTCTGTAATATTCCTGCATGTGTGGCGAGCGGCTCAACAGGTGCCGGAAATAGCACGGCAGTGCTATACCTCCGCTTGAATGAATGGTTAAGCCCTTGGCTTGAAGGCGCTTTGAATGCATAGAGGCATGCGAAGTGGCCTTGACACAATGGCTGTGAAGCTGTGTGGTAGATTCGTAGACCGAATGCATTCTTGGACCAACTAAAACTGATGAGAGTATGTTTCGTCATTGATTATAATAACTTAAAATTCTAACCTATTGTCACGCGAAGAGGACTAGCATGCACTATTTCTTATTTAAAAGTTTGACAAATAGTATCTCTCTGAATGACTGTAAAATTAGAAAATGATGAGTAGCTAAGTAAGCAGATTTGTAAATTATTGTATTATTATTAACATTGTATTTGCAAGATGGTAAAGTACAGTGTGTTTCGAAAGTCGAACAACCCTGTATAGAAAAATAAAAACTTTTACGAGGGGAGTTGCAAAAGGAGTGAGACTCGTGCTTTTATTGTCTGTCTTTCTTTTGTCTTTCTTTCAATAAACGGAACCCCAGATGGGAAAAATGCTTATCGAGGCAGGAATAAAAGGTATATATTCGCACAAAGGTATTAATAAAGTCCTGCCCACATAATTACGAAGTCTCACAACTTTTGCACCCCCCCTCGTATATATAACACGAATTATTGTTTAAATCGGCTATGACAATAAATATGCTATAAGATTTATATCCACAGGTAAAGTGTGTTTCTTTAATTAATTGACATCAATATTTTTTATGATGTACAGTACACTGTATTTTGTTATATTGGGGTGCGCGACTTTTGAAACACTGTATTTCCCCGTCATCCCATGTTATTCTCTTTTGCGTAAGCTGACTAGACAACCCTTGGCCTCAAAGAGAATCCGAACCGGTCACCCAGGATCTAGAAGTCACGTAAGAGAACCGGTTGCTTGACTGCCGCGAAAGAGATTCGGGGCGTCGTTCATGCTCTGTTCACTCCATTCCCCTTTCCTTCCTCCACGTGACTCCATTCTGTGAATTGCGTGGCGCGGAGACTCGGCATTGAGAGCGAAATTTTGGCCTTGGTCCAGGCCAGTAAGTACTGCCATTGTCCATGCCTGACGGGGGGCGAGAGGTGTTTTGTTTCTCCGTTCCTGGAACTGACACAGGATCTCTCAATGAATGAATGAAACTCGAGGAATCTGATACGATTGGGTCGGGTGTGGGTGGGAGCATTGTTTTTGAGAAGGGAAAGTCATCTTCAGAAGGAGAGTGAAGTGGCCTGCTTCCTCTCTCTTTGTAGTCCATAATTTCGTTCATATGCTTGGTTTTCCCTAGCCCAAGGCAAATCACGTGCCTTTTCCTTCCCTCTTGCTACGAAATACTCCTGTCTGGTGTTTTTTTTTTGTTGTCCCATTCCTTTTCTTCTTTTTTTTTTCCCCTTCCTGGGTTTTCACGTGCTGGAGAGCTGGCGATATATCGCCTTTTGCATATCTGATTTGTGTTATCCTTGACCTTCAGCCCTTGAGGGGTGTGTGAAGAATCCATGGATTCATTCCTTTTTATGATTCACGGGACGTCCATGCTGTTTTACGGCTCTGATGCTTGAATATGCAGTCAGCTGTCAATTCTTGCTTCGGAGTGTCTGAATTCACTTGGGAGCCACGATTGGTCTCGGAGTCGTGCTGGTGATGAATTAGAAGCGGGAACGAGAGGGCAACGCAGATGAGTGGAATGGAACTATTAATAGAATGGATTCTGGTCGAATGACGAAAGAGACAGAGATGAAAAACGGAGAGGAGCATCGGATCGGTCAGCCGTGCAGGAGGCTTCTTGTCCAGGGACTTTAATTAATGGCCTGGTCGTACCGGGATGTCTATCTCTGACCCCATCTGTATTAATTTCTTCTTCTCTCCGTATCTGATTGCCTGTGTGAACTGGGAGAGAAGAGGGGGAGGGGGGGGAGGGAAATCATGGCTGAAAGCTTGGATGAACCGTTTTTTGTACTTGCTGGCCATGGAATGACATGGGAACGGATGTTTGTCTCTCTCCACAGGGTGGTATCGGGGACATGCAGCGAAGAACAAGTCCTCTCTGGTGAGCATCTCCTAACTTGTCTCCTTTCATCTGTGTGGAGTGAGAGTGAGAGGGAGGAAGCGTGAGAAGGATGTAATTTGTCTCTCATTATGTGCTATGAGGGTTGAACTTTTTTCTCTCTCTTGTTTGACAGGGTGTCTACCCAGCTTCCCACATCAGGCTGAAGTCGTCTCATGGCGGCTCTCACGCGCCTCCGTGAGTAACCTCTTTTTCTGCCCAGTCAAAATGAAAGTAAATCAATGAATGTTCGAAGCGGCACATAAGGAGAGGTCTGTCATGCCTCCTGCCTGTGATGATCTGTTATATGAACATGTCATTCTTTGGACATTAAGACTTATGTTCCTAAAAAAAAAAGTTAAAAGTAGGTGACAGCGCTGTCTTTCACAGAGCCCTTCAATTAAAATTGTAAAAAAAAAGTAGGGTGCCACCTTGCCATCCAATGTACTACCGTGTCGGTTTAAAATTTGCTTCTCCCTGCTTCAGTTATCCTTGGATCAGATTGGACAGGCATTGAAATTGCATTAAATCTGCCAGAAATTGAGCTTATTTTATTTTTTCATTTTGATCTTTCGTGCAGGAATGCGAATTTAAATGGCGGCACGTGACGCTACCTCAGAGGCATTTAAAGTGGTTCCTGTGAATTCATTCAGACCAATTGGGGCGATAGCGGAATTCTAGACAGATCCACCCTGGCTGTCGTACTGGTTCTCAGCGCATAGAGGAGACGGAATGTATTTATTTATCTATTGGTGGAGACGGAGGAAGTCCTTCCGGTTTCGTCAGAGAGAGTGAATGAATATAGAGTGGCCTTTGTGTCTATTTCGGGGGAAGGGGGTTACGATCGTTATGGTATGCTATCTGTTTAGCGCCATAGACTATGGGAATGAACTAATGCGTACCATTCCATGGTCTGAATTCCTAGTTCACGGTTACATTTGCATGCATCTAGATTCCGTGAAATAATTCTTGCGTGACGCATCCCGCATTCTCGCTTCTCTCTCTCATTGTATGGCTCTTCATGTGAGTGTCACACATAGGGCGGGCCCCTAGTATGAGAGATATTGGAAGCGCGTGGGCGGCAGGAATGAAGCGTCCTGGAGGCAGTGGCGGATGAAGGAATTATTTATAGGGAGAGCGCTTTCCCAATTCCTTTCCCCCCCCCCCCCCCCCCCCCCCCCTTCCCCTTCCTATCCTCTTTGCCATTTTCATCCCTGGTAAAACCTGAATATTAATTCTTAGACCCAGTTTAAAGGTATAAAGAAAGGACAAGAAAGGTCATCAATCTTGCATTAATTTAAAAATATTTTAAGAAAGGATCGCGAACTTGGCCATAGGGAGACGGCCCCCTCCCCCCCCCTCCCCTCAACCCCATATCTGCCACTGTCCGGAGAGCAGGGCTTGCAGTGGATGAGGGTTAGAGGTTTCTTTCCGCACATGCAGTGGCGTGGATTGGTCCATACCCCGTATCGCTATGGCCCTGAAATGATATCTTCTCATGGGGAGCGAGGTATGGAGAAGGAATAGGGCTCTCTGTTACTTCTCTTTAGTTTCCATGCTCTCTGTCAAGGTATCAAGCACAGATCCCGTTCTATCGCCGTAGTCGATTGCAGCTCCGTGTGACGATGGCAAGGAAACTGAACTCTTTTCGTTCAGTTGTACTTGTTCAGGAAAAGCATGTTATACCCCAGAAACACATAAGGGATTTTCCCTTCCCGGCAAGCAAGATGAAGCTTCCAATGTAAACAAATACTACTTTTTACTCGTGATAGTGAAATGTCATTGTGATTATGACGACTTCGTGCAGATGCATTAGGCTTGTGTTTTTTTTTTCCCTAACAACATGTAGTGAGTAATACTGGGAATATTCCTAACAGGGCAGAAGACATGTAACTTATTATCTTATCTGGTGAAGCGGTTCTTTCTTTTTGGATGTGAATTCTTTACTGTATCTGTTCTGATTATGAGGAGCACGTGCGCTCAATTTCATGGTTGCAGGAGAAATTCAATTATGGCAGAAGACTTCACAGTAAAGGAGGTTGCCTCCGTCCTCCGGGAGTGGAGTGCAATCTGGAAGAGACTTTATTTGGTGAGGTCCTTTCCCACCTGGTCGCAGCCTTAACTCGAAAATCATGAGTCGAAAGCATTTCCTGTTGTTGCAGCAACGGGAAACGCAAAAGTTCGAGACATTCCGGAATGTGATGAACGAGCTGTTTTCCCTGCGACGGCAGCTGATCGGAGGTACTTTGACCCAGGACCAGATCAAGGAGCTCAAGCTCACCATTACCACCAAGATCGACTGGGGAAACAAGTTAGTCGACGGCGTTTCTGTTCGGTGTGACAGGTTCATCGAGTTAGTCGGAATTTCTCACGCCTGTTTTGTAAACAGGGAGTTGGGATTGGACATGGTCCCGCGAGAAGAAGCCGAGGGCATCGACCCCGAGCAGATGAGTGTCATCGATCTTTATAACGTTGTGAGTTTCTGCTCATGAACAGCTTTTAAGATTCTTCTAATTTTTAGTGGGGTATTCTTGGAATCTTCCGATTTATTCCCCCACTTTACAAGTTGTTTATCTCAACATTTTCCTAGCATGCCAAGAATCTGGAGGCCTCCCAGAACGTCACAGTAAGTTTCGGGTTTTGGATCTTACTCTCCCATTCATCGTTAAGTATTGTTAGCAGATCATATCATGGTTGCTTTTTCCAGTTGCGTCATGCATCTCCACGAAGACGCCGTACAAAGAAGCCCTCCTCGTACCATTTGTATTTTGAATTGAGAGACTTCAGCTATGCGGTGGCAGAAGACCAAGAGCTTTACTTCTCCCTCTATGACGCCAAGGAGGCAGTCTTCATTAGGTGAGTCACATTATTAGCATGAAAACAATGTTTTATGTGGTTAGATTTTATTTCACCTATCTTCATGTGTGATATCCTCTCTTCTCAGTGAGCGATTTCTAGTCAAAATCCCGAAGACCAATGAGAATTCCTACTTCATTGAGAAGATAAGTGAGAAGTGGAGAACCATCTTTATTGTGAGCTCACCATCTGTTCCTTTCTTACTCTGGATGCTCTGAAGGCCGATAACGAAGTTGGTCTTTTTTTCATGTGATTGGCAGGACCTGGGAATGAGTGACCTGACCAGGGAGCTGTACATGATTGTGCATGTCATTCGCGTCGGGCGACTTCTCCCCTCCGAGTCTTCCAAAAAGCCTACTTCGCATTTTTATAGGTACCTTGCATTTCTGCAGGGTGTTGAGTCTTTATTTTTTCACGGAAGGCGATTTAAATGCTTGTGACTTCTGCAGGCGGCCAGTGGGCTGTGCAGCCTTCTCCATTGCTGAGATCCGCAACCCTGCCTCGCGGGATTCAGAGACAGCTCCAGAGGAGCTTGAATTCACACCTCGACTCTTTCAATGCGAGGAGAAGGATTTCCATCAGCTTCATGAGATGATTATCAAAGGACATCACAACAAATACACTCCCTTGACCAGTCAACCCCAGTTTGGTGAGTGCAGGCTCCCTCCACCCTACTGAAGGGAAACAGGGAAGCACAGATAATTTACAATTACCTAGTGGACAAAGTGTCATTTGCACAGTGAAGATATTATGAGTACCTTGTATTTACAGTGTTAAGTAAAAGGTGTCAATGAATTCAGTAACAAGAGTGTCATGAGATATTTATTTGATGCTGTTTTTCCTTTGAAATGGAAACAAAATCCTATTTCTCTTTCACCACATATACTATACAGACAATGAAAAAAATTATGTTTTGAAATCTAGCAAGTCTCGTTGTTGCCTTGGAGCTCTTGCAAGGGGACCTAAGTCAATTGAAGGCTGAGAAACCGCTTTTCAAGAATGTCCCATCTACAAGGAAAATGGGCTTCCCTGATGTGATTATGCCTGGCGATGTGCGCAATGATCTCTACCTCACCCTGGAAAGAGCAGATTTTGAGAAAGGAGGGAAGTCTATCAGCAAGAATATTGAAGTCAAGATTCAGGTTCTGAACAATCAAACTGGTGATCCTTTGAAGGTCTGTCTATATCGTATGCAATGGTGTAAACTTTGTGACAGCACTGCTAAGTAATGGATATTGAATTTCTCTTCTTAGGGATGTTTTCATGCAGGAGCAAGCCTAGAACCTCAGGATGCATACCACTCCCTCGTTTTCTACCATTTTAATGCTCCTCAGTGGAATGAGACCATTAGACTGGATGTACCCATTGAGAAGTTCACTTCGTCTCACCTTCGCCTTGAGTATTACCATTGCTCAAGTAAGTTGTAAAATTTTGTGCAATATTTCAGAAATTTGCCAGCCATTGAATTGGAAGGTTCTGATTTTAATTCTATTGGGTCTTGTAGCAAGAGACAAAAATGAAAAGAAGTTGATCGGGTTCTCGTACCTGCGTCTGGTGGACGAGGAGGGTCGGACGATACAGGATAAGAGTCACAGCTTGAGTGTGTTCCGATGCGATGACATCCTTCGCATTGCCAATGTGGCAGCATACCTCTCACAATCATCTGAGGAGGAGAAAGTTGGGCGTGAAGCCGAGGATAAGCGCAAGGCCAATGGACTCCTCATTCGCAGCGGAAAGGAACGTGTTCATATCAAGACACTCCTCTGCTCCACCAAACTTACTCAGAATGGTCTGTGGATTCGAGTCTTGGTCAGCCATTTTCTTATATTCGGTGATTCATGGACTTGGAGGTCCTGTGCATAAAAACCAAATGGTGTTGCCAGATTTGGAGGATTCCTCATGTAATGAAAGAAGCCTAATTTTTCTGCCATACTTGTCCCCTTCCCTTGCAATGGAGAAGTATGAACCTTTTACGTGCACCAACTTTTCTGACACTTCAATCAGTGCAGGCTAACAACCTTATAGAAATTCCAAGACTTGGAATTTCATAGCATAGCAATTTAAAGGTAAGTGTCATACTAGTGGCAGTAATAGTGCCAAACATTTTTGCCATGCAATTCCATGCGTGGAAAAAAGTTTTTCCTCAACATGAATTGTTCTGAAATGAAATTTTTTTTTTTCCCACCTCTTGCATGTTGCCAACTTCCTTGGGCTATCCATGCATGCAGCAGTAGAAAGTACAGACAGCTCTAAAATTGGTTTAACTGTTGTTGCTTTCTACGTTGAGGATAATGCCCTAGGGTGGAGAATATCAGGAGTGATGAGCCTGACCATATTCTGTTTTAATAGCATCAATATGATATGCACATTTTTGTTCTGGTGGAATCTGACTTCAATCCATTTATTCATGTCATAGTTGATCTACTGGCCCTGCTGAAGTGGAAGAATAATCAAGAAAACTTGTCCCAAGTCCTGGAACAAGTGAAGCGCCTAGATGGTGAAGAGTTGGTCAAATTTCTCCAAGACATCCTGGATGCTCTCTTCTCCATGTTTGCGACTGAAGATGGGCGAAGTACTGAGAATTCAGGAAGAGTTTTTGAGAACCTTGTATGTTTCTTTATGTGAATGAGTCTGAAAGGGCATTGCATCTTCACTGATCTTGTAATTTCTTATTGATATTTGACAGGTCCATATCTTCAATATGCTAGAGAGGGCAAAGTATGAGCACTTCAAACCTGTCTTGGATGCATATATCAGGGATCATTTTGCAGCAGTCCTCGTCTGGAAGTGAGTGAGGTGGAGTTAGGGAATTCCTAGAGATACCATGACCATTGACTGCTTAACATCAGGACTGTGATGCTTTCTTTTCAGGGGCTTGATTGCATGCTTGCAGTGTGCAGCCAAGATGGTCCTCACCAGTGATAAACAAGATGAGCCCAAGCGTGCCTTCATCACTCTGGACTACATCTTCAAGTTCATTGTCCAGTCTTGCATTCTCTATAAGAAGCATGGAGGCCAAGGAAATGATAACTTCACTGCAGAGATTGTCCAGCTTTTTCAGGCCTTTCAGAGCATCTTTTCAACCACATATAGTGAAGTATTGAAAACACAGGTAAAGCAGCCGTGTTTTTTTGTATTTTCATTATTATTTCATATTTTTCTGACTATTTTTCTCTTTGATTCAGGTAACCTTCCTGACCCGAATGAGCTGCATCTTTGAGCAGCTCATGGCCCTGTTGCCATCTGACCAGATAGCAAAATGGGCATGTGCTATGTTTGAAAGTCTTCCTTTTGAACCACCTGATGCATTGGTGGATGCCAAACTAACAGCCATCCATGAAACACTTAACTCTAAGCTCTTTGAGGATCAGGGTATGTTATTCAGAGGCTCAGGTTCTAATATAACCAGTACCTTGATTGAAAGAAACTTAATTATCCCATTTTGTGTTACAATAGATGCCAGGAGCATTCTGATCGACACAGTATCCAAACACATCCGAGATCACTTGAGTAATCGAGAGCAACTTGAAAAGGCACTGGCAGTCTTGTCATTGATTCTGTCTTCCCTTCATCGTGTCAAGAGTGCCCCTGTATCACAAGAGAGCAATCGCCTGCATTCTGACATCTCCAGGCTCTCCATCCGACTTCTCGATGTTCTCTTCTGGTGCCTGGCAGAGCGGGAGCGTACTTCTCCTCTTTCTGTGAGTTTTTGATTCCACCCATGGTACTTCCACATGCAGTAGGTATCTCATGGGCTTAACGTTTAAAACATTTTCCAATGAAGCAGTCAGAAGCAATTGCGGTTTTGCTGTTTTTTGAAAAAACTAGGGGAGCCTGTTGTCCTGTTTGTTGGGCTTGCTTGGTCTCATGGATCAAAGTCACCATGATGAACTGTGGGAGCACCTTGACAAGCCCAAATCCCGGAAAGACTTCCTTCGCCGCAGTCTTGACGTCTTCCTAAGTCTTGTTCAATTGGAGATCTACCCTGCCGATTGGCTTGTCATGCGAATGGTCACTCTTCGGTTTGTCCCATCTGATCATTTTCTCTGTGCTATGAATGCCTGGATAATATGGATTGAAATGCCAATGTTCAATTTTCAGAGTAATTCTGGAGTGCCTTGACCGCTTTGTTGATCCCATGGTGAAGACATTCCTTGATCCAATGCATTTTGACAGCTCAGTGAGCTCCTTCCCTTGTCCTCTTTTAACCAGAATAGTTTTTGTAATTTATCATCTTAATGCTACCCATATTGCTATGCTCTCAGCCTTAAGAACAAGGTGATTCATCTGTTATCAGGATGTTCGATGGTTTGTATGAAATCAAGTTAGAGACAGTAACAGTTGTCCCACATTGAAAAACATTTGATTCTACAAGGGCAGTTCAATTTGATTGAATCCTTGTTGAATTATTGGATTTTAACAACTTTGTTTGCAATATGGTACATTTTAGTGCACTATAGTATAAAAATAATTTAGAATAATTCTGCAATGAGAGAACATGCAGCTTTCAATGCTATCAAAAACCTTAAATTGAGTTATATGTTAGATGTTAAATCAGATCAGATAGTCATGATTATTGAGCATGAATATTACCTGAAGATAAGAAACTCAACCTCTGGTTATTTTCGTTGAATTCAGCATCTTTGTTGGAGGTCAGAGCTATTTTCTGAGATACCTTGATG
This sequence comes from Darwinula stevensoni, assembly GCA_905338385.1. Taxonomy (NCBI): domain Eukaryota; kingdom Metazoa; phylum Arthropoda; class Ostracoda; order Podocopida; family Darwinulidae; genus Darwinula; species Darwinula stevensoni. The sequence continues at coordinate 21,467 of CAJPEV010001587.1, forward strand.
AATTACATTTCTGATCACTTCTATTGGTTTTCCAGGTCTCTTCATAAGTTCCACCAGCACAGTAATTTGTACTGTTGGAACTCAAACTCAAAAGAGACTGGCAAACTAGGAAAACAAGTCTGTCATGAGAAGAAAATGTTTCTCATTAAGTTGATCATGTGAAATAGAGATAAATGAAAGTTTTCAGTATTTTTCTCCTATTTTTTTCGAAATATTTTTTTTTGTTGTGAGCTTAGTTTCTCTGGTGAAGACTTCAAGAATCTTTTCCAGTTGTGGATGGGCTACCTTCAGTTGGGAGTAGCATATGTGACACAGCCAGCACTGCAGCTTGAGAAATTTTCAGAGATGAAAAGGGAGAAGATCCTCCACACATACGGTGACATGAGGATTCCCATGGGCCATCAGCTCCTTTCCATCTGGTCTAAACTTGGTCTGTTACTTAAACTTGGTCTGTTACTTGCCCCTATATTCCTGTCTGACAGAATTGGAAGATGTTCTCATCTTTATATTCAATGTACTGGAAACAGAGTTTTTTTTTTTTTGGCAATCCAATGATGTTAAAATGGGTCAAACTGGGAAAGTTATGGAGGACCTCAAGGGCCTCTGATATCTGAATTTGATCTGTTGGGAAGATTGAGATATCATCTGGAAGGATGGAGATTTGAGTATGCAATTGATAGTTTGGATTGTCAGTTAGCATGGGAGAGAAGGAAAGGGAATGGGAGAGTTGGAGAACATAGAACAAAATGGACCTCTAAGTTACTACAGTACTGTACTTTCATTTTAGTGATGTCTCATTGTATGCTTCATACTTACACTGTGCCCTACATCTTTTTACAATGTTTTCTCAAATTGTGGGTTTTTTAGTTTGTCACACACCAACACTAAAGTGAGGTTAGACATCCTGTTTCCCAATTCTGTACCCTTTGCAGCTTTTTCCAGTGCTGTTTATTGATATTATAATAATTTTTTTGTGTTGGCTGAGTGAATTGCTTGATATTGGATTGCTTTATTGCTGATACAGATAACCACAAGATAGAGTTCGTCCCGCAAATGGTGGGTCCAATCCTGGAAGTCACCCTCATCCCTGAGCAAGGACTACGTAAAGATTTTCTTCCTGTCTTCATTGACATGATGGACTGCGAGTTCAACATCAAGGGAACCAAACAGGTGCCTTTCTGTTTCTGCAAATCCTTTTGCATTTTAATGGAAGATTGGTAGATGGAATATAAATGCCTTAATTTCTTTCCAAGTAGCAGTTAAAACTTAGTACTTCATTTTATTATTTGTTACACTGCACCACAGTCTTCAAGGCAAATCCCTTGCTAATTTTCATGAAGTAAGTGTTGAAAACAATCAATGTTTATCTCTGATCCTCCTTTCCAAGCTCTTATTTTGATGTATATCAGTATATCATATATCATTAGTCATAATATAATGATATAAATGGAGAGTTGTTGTACGAAGCAGTTTCATATCTGCACTCATTTTGAGAATCGTTTGAAACAAGTGCACTGAAATCACCCATAGAGGTCTTTTCTGCTTAATTAGAACTTGATCACTTGCTCAGTTACCACAAACATTGTCATTTTTTTGCAGCAAGTGGAAAATGAGCTGATAGACAAGCTGGATATACTTGTGGGTGAGAACAAAGGAGATGACAACTACCGACGGCTCTTCCATTCCATGTGAGCTTCAATCTTCATTAAAAACATCTCAAAAAGTATTGGAATTGCTGATGCCATGAAAGACTTATGTTTGATATAGATTGGTGAGGGAACTGAATGAAAGAGCACCTGTATGGAAAAAGTCAGGCCTGGAGTATGTTACAAGTGTGACAAAGCTTTTGGAGAGGCTCCTTGATTATCGAAATGTGAATCAAGGTCATGAGAACCGAGACAAGCGCATGAGCTGCATTGTTAGTCTTCTGGTAAGCAAGCTCAATGATTTCCATTTTCTTCCCACTCTGGATTCTGTCATTGAAAGCTGTTTTGTCTGTTGCTTAGAACTTCTATCAAAAGATTGATCATCAGGAGATGTACCTGAGATACATCTACAAACTGCATGAGATGCATCGTGAGATGGAGAACTACACTGAAGCAGCCTTAACGCTCATGTTGCATGCCAAGCTCCTCGGCTGGTCACAGAAGGTCCTGCACTCTGACCTCCTCTATCCTGTGCAACAGGAGTTGCAACGCAAAGAGGAAATCTACAATAAGATTATTGACTTCCTTGACAGGGGCAAGGTCTGTCTTTTTTTTTTCTGTCATTTCATGCAGAAATTGAGGCTGAATGCATGAGATTCATGAGATGCATGGATTCTTTTCTCAAGTGCTGGGAAAAGGCAATCCCATTGTGTGAGGAATTAGCACTACTCTACAAGGAGAAATATGACTACGAGAAGTTGAGTGCACTTCTAAGAACCCAGGCTCAGTTTTATAAGAACATCCTCACAGAGCTTAGAGCTGAGCCTGAGTACTTCCGAGTGTGTTTTTATGGCAAGGGTTTCCCTGCTTTCCTCAGGGTAAGGATTCTGTCCCTTCAATATTAAGAATGGGGAAGAAGTGATAGAGCTTCACATAATTCTCTACTTTGGAATGTTTCTCGATAGGAGAAAGTGTTTGTTTATCGTGGGTTGGAATACGAGCGACTCCAGAGTTTCATTCAACGCATGCAAATGGAATTTCCTGCTGCTCAGTTCCTACAAAAGAACACTGCTCCTGATGATTCCATACGTCACTCTGATGGACAATGTACAGTACCAGAATCCTCCTATGTCCTTTCATATTTTTCTGATATGACCTGGGACTCATTTTCAACCTTTTCCCATTCCAGATATCCTGACATGCAATGTGAAACCCATACCTAAGCCTGCTCCTTTTGATAATGAGGCTGTAGAGAATGTACCTGACTTTGTAAAGAACTTCTACCTAGTCAATGATGTTGATAAGTTTCAGTTTGACCGACCATTCCACAAAGGTCCTATCAACAAGGGGAATGAGTTCAAGGTAAATATTCATTGCATTTGCTTCACATTGATGCTCATAAGCTAGTCCTCACTTGATGCTAAATCCCAATGTCTTGCAGACGATGTGGCTAGAGAGAACAACCATGAAAATTGAGAGCTCACTTCCAGGCATCTTGAAGCGGTTTGAGGTCACACGTTCGTCAATGGAGGAGATTTGTCCTGTCAGATTTGCTTGTGAAACCATTTACTCAGCCAATGATGAATTGCGCCAGCTCATTCAACAGTACAAGGGCCCAGAGGCCAACTCAAATCCCCAGCCTCTTACCATGAGATTGACTGTAGGACTATTGGCTTGCATTTCCCATTTTTCAGATTCATTTTCAATTTTACTTTATGACTGTGAATGTATCTCAGGGGATCCTGGATGCTGCTGTGCAAGGTGGGATAGCTAAGTACCAAGAGGCTTTTTTTGTACCTGAGTTTGTAAATGAGCACCCAGAGTATCGAGAGAATCTTCTGCAGCTCAATCGCCTCATCAAGGACCAGGTGCGATAGCTCTGTTCCATCATCCAGCATTATCTATTTGGTGATATCAGTCAAGTCCTCTAGCATTTTCTTGTATAATCAAGACCTAGACAATCAATTGTGTGTCTGTGTGTGGGTATGCTTTTATTCCTTTTTTTGGCTGTATTCAGTGCATGTATGAACAAGGGATGTTCAAAAAGTTTCTGGAAACATATATCAAAAATTAAATCGCAGTTTATTTGCTGTCAAAACCAGTACACAGAAGCATCACACCTCCCTTAGCTATTAAAATAATCACTGTTCAAATTATGCACTTCTGCAGTCTGGAGGGCAATGATTGTATACCAATTTTGTAGAACCCTCTCTGTTGCTGTAGCTGGTATTCAAATCAATGGATGTTGTTGCCATATTTCAATGAACTGTTGCCTGCACTGATCTTATAGTCCTGACTCCCAACTATCATCAATTTGGCCAGTTGAATGGTCAACTTCGTGGAATATGCTTCATCGGTGAAGATCTTCAGAATTCTGATTTCAAATTTGATTTTGATTCAAAAGACCATGGCTACAGCAACAAGAAACAGGCTTCTACAGAATGAGTTTACAATCTTTGCCCTCCAGATGGTAGATTCAATCAGGAATTATTTTCAGGGCAAAGAGAGGTGTGATGTTTCTGTGTACCAATTTTGGTTGTGATGGAAAGAATGGTTTCATTTTTATTAGATGTTTCTTGAAAATTTTTTTTAACACCCAGTGTACATTTTGGTGAGAACCATCCATATATAGTACTGCCAGAAAGTTTGAGGCAGGTGGGAACATTTTGTAAGTCTTAAAAATAAAAATAAAAAAATAGCAAACAAAAGAACAATTTCGACAAATAAAAACCATGATTGATCATTTATATTTTGTTTGAAAATAGAGCGTTACATTCTTTTCATCTTTTTCTTGAAAAAGGATCATTTTTGCAACCTGCCTCAAACGTTTTGGCAGTACTGTAGTTCCTTGGGTCATTAAGGGGAATGCAATTGTTCATTAGGTTATGCCTACAGCAGACAAGCTAGTGCTGCTGCCTTTGCGTCTTGCCTTCAGGCCATATCAACGTACAATAGATATGTAAAAGGGGAGTTCAAATAGTAACAGTGCTGATTTTATCCTAGGAGCAGCTGAATTCTAACATGTTCCATTCCAATACTCCTGTCAAGCCAACCAAGTTGGTTTTTTCACCCATCCTATCGGCACTGCATTTTCACCTATAGATGAAGTAATTCAGTGTTTGAAGTTATGTACATGGTATCTGTTCTGGCATGGTTGAGTCCTAATCTGAGCCAAAAGTTTAAATTTTGCTCTAAACAAAATAAATTTAGACATATGGGGTAATTGCAAATGCAAGAATTTGTTAGAAAGAGAATATCCCATTTGTCTGGGTATTTTCCAGATGTGATGGATCACTGGAATGTGATTGATCTGATGACAGGCCATGGGGAAAAAGACTGGAGATGTATTATTCTCCTTCATTAACACATTGGCGACAATGCGTCCTGATGGCAGGACGCATTTTTTTACAAAAAAAATGCGCGTGGTCCCATGCGGCGGACAAGCAAAAATAGGCTGGTTGTCAACGTGTTAAAATTGAATTTTTATTGCAACAAAGTTTCAATGCTTGGGATAATGGAATGCTGATGTCTTTCACCCATTGATAGTTATTGCTGAAAATTTTTTTTAATCTATGCCAGACTGTCTAGATCAGAGGTTCTTAACCTGGGGTCCATGGAGGGCCCTTGGAAAATTAAATATATAATTGAAGGTAGCTCCGAAATAACATAATTCTGAATCCAGGTGTTCCAAAGTTTCTGATAACCAAGGGTGGGGTTCCATGGGTAATACTTGAGGATCTGGGGGGTCCATAGGTGCAAAAGGTTAAGAACCCCTGATCTAGATGTTAGGATTTATAGCTCTAAAAGGAATTGCTGACCATGTGTGACATTTTTATTTAAGTAAATTTGGGATGTATCAACTCATAAAACATGCAAGGAAATTCTTCTCTGACAATCCCTTCTGCTTATGTATTCCTCTGTCTTTGTGTTATCACAGCAAAGAACCTGCGGTGAAAATTCTCTACCTTTCCTGCAACACCTTCATTAATTCCTCATGTGTAGCAAAGCTTTTTCATTTATATCAAGTAATGAAACCTGAGGAATATTTTATCCCCAGATGCGAATACTGGATAATGGACTCCAGCTGCATGGGAGACTGGCTTTAGCTAGTGGTCTTCAAGGACTTCATAAGCATCTAGTTGAAAATTTTGGACAGATACAGAGCGCAGTGCGGAATATTGAAATATTCTTTTCGGAATCATCTGTGTCTGGACGACAGACTCGTCGTACCAGGAGTGAGGCCTCCAATCTTCAACGTACTGCCAGCATAGTCAAGTATGTTACCCATTTTGAATTTTTATCTCCTTCACCTCTGTAGACAGTGCATGACAAACATCTTAACATATATGCAGCACTCCATTGCCACCGGTGCCACAGGAATATCCTTGTGACAACATCAGCCTCTCCTCCTGTGATGGTACAAGTGTGTCTAGTCTTCATAGTTCCTACCTGGAAGGGCTCAACTCAGATGAGGATCAGCACTATTGCAGACCACCGGTTGGTTTCTCATATCCCGCTTGTTTTTACAGGAGTTATCACTCTGATCGTACTCTTTTATAATATTGGTGTAATTGGCTCATGGCAATAATCTCTCCTTCTCAGGTTCATGTTTAGTTAGAGAGACTGCTGTTCATACGTAGAGTCCTGAAAGCCTTCATTCACAAGCAGTTAGGACCCCAGACATGGTCCTTACTTGAAATATTAGCATTTACTATAAGAATGCATACAGAAAGGCTTTTTAGGTATTTTTCATCTAAAGGCAACAGAGTAAGATTATCTGGATTTGTCTTTCAAACACTTCATTCACAAAAAAATTATTTGAAAACATAGTGTTCTAAATTCAAGAGGGATTATTTTCTTGTGTTGTTTTTTCATACTCTCCAGTAATTTTACTGTAGTAAAGTGAAACCAGTAGAATTCAACAGTTGGCAATACGGTTAGTGTTGCCAGCTCTTCTCATCATACAGGATGTCAGTGCTTGCAATGCCACCCATCAGCCTCAATACGGTTTTTTTTTTTAAATCCTAATGGAGTGTTCCTGAAAAAGAATGCAACTCTTATTTTGCCAGCACTGTTACAGTGTTTGGATGCATGTTATTGGTTTCCCTGTGTATTTGACACAATATAGTGAACTAATTATTGGAAGAGCAGTTGGTTTATTGCTGGTTAAATTTTCCATCTCTAGAATATATTAATGACTTCATTTCAAAACCAAAACCATCAAGGCTGCATTGCTTTCTAGCACTGCAGCATTTTCTAAGACAAAGAATGGTGCCATTTCATCTGTGTATATTTGAAAATGCAATATTTCACCTACAAAAGGGTGCAGGTTGCATTTGAATTCATTTGAAACTATTGTATCCAATATCTTAATTACATTTTATATAAGTTTATTGTATATGAATATTTTTTGGACAGTGTTTTTCCCTCTTAAGAGTGAGAGAAGTAGATAATGGTATAAAATGCCCATTGAATAGGAATGGAATGGGAGTAGAACATTGGGTGTTCCTGGGAGACAATCAGCCAGCACCCTCAGCCTCCCACCTCCTCCCCCACTTCCACCAAGGCCACCTTCTGGGCATCTACTGCACAATGGCACCATCTCACCACCTAGTCGATCACCTCGAAGCTCCCTGAATCAGGATCACCCTGATTATGTCACGCTTGCTAACAGGTTCTCCCTCCCAACACTTAAACAAAATTTAAAAACCAAGGAGTGATAGTTAATTTCTGGGTGTCTGTGTGTACAATAGGGATTTGACAGGACCATCCCAGGCATTACATCCATTTGGACGTGCAAGCAGCAATCACTGGAGTGAGGATGATGCTCCTCCTCTTCCCCCTCGTGGATCAGGTGAGAGAATTCAGTGAATGGTGCCTTTGAAAGGGATGCACAGATTCCAGTAGTTTCTCATTTGAGTAGCCTAATGCACCAAAATGGGATCCAGTTGGGGTTGGGAAAAGGAAGAAATATTTTAAAGCTTTTCCAGCCTGAGAAGTAATCCTCTCGTATGGGAAGAATTGGAGCAATTTGTTGCTAAGTCCACTGATATCTTTTTCCCTGAAATATGCTGAAACAAGCATTAAGTATATTCTGCTTGACCAAAAGTGTCAATTGTTCAATTGTGCAATGGAGTAAAGCTGTTGATTCTGAGCTTTGTAGGTTTCAAGTTGCAGTGAACTGCTTGCTTGCCTTGTAGGAAACCCTGATTTACTGCTTGTAAATGAGACTGATCACAAACTATTTTTTTTAAATGTGTGTTTGATGTAGTGCAACTAAATGTGGGTTTGTAGATTGTGCAAAAATTGCAGAAAAATTACTTAATCATGGTTTGTTCACAAAAGACCAAGGCAATCTGAATCACAAGGTTAACACGTTGACGACCAACCTATTTTTGCTTGTCCGCCGCGTAGGAACCACGCGCATTTTTTTTGCCAAAAAATGCGTCCTGCCATCAGGACGCATTTTTTGTCAAAAAATGCGTCCTGCCATCAGGACGCATGGTCCCAAAAAACATTTTTTTTGCCGAGTTTTTTTAAAATGTTGAATTTTTTGGAATTAAAAGGAAGGATTGAATTAATGATTGGACTATGTTATCTAAAGTAGTGAAGTTCTTCTACCATGAAGTTCTTCTGTCCCAAACGTTCTACACTATAGCATGGAATCAGCTCTCATTGACTTCAAATCTTTCATTCCAGTTTCATGTGGACTTTTGTGAACAAACCCTCAGGTCTTAATTCTGTGTAGGAAAGTTACAAATTGGGGTTAGATGAGCCTTCTGCCAGCTTGCCACATTGCCAATGTAACCTTGCATGACACCTCACCAACATTTTTTTTTCTCCTATCCCCTTCTATCTTGGACCCTTTCATTCTCTGCTTGTCACATGCAGTGAGTGCACTTCACGAAGTGCGCCTCCGAGTCTCACCCACCCCATCCTGCGGAAGGGACACCCCTCCCATCCGCCCACCCAAGCCAGCTCATAAGGTCAGTCCATTGCCTGCACTCCAACTGCATTTTGTTTTACTGTGAGCTTCTGCATAGCAGAAGCATAGCCACATTCCTCAAGCCCAGTGCAGTTTCTCCTTGCTGTCTATATGATAAAAGAATTTTGACCCTAATTGCAAAATCTCACAAGTCCTGCATAATAGAGAGACTAAGTTGCAGAACTAGCATAATTTATTCCTGATTTTCATGCAATAATGCAGCATTATAACACTAAGCCCTGCTTGCTTTGCAGAGTCATACTGGGGAGCAAAATGCAAACTAGGGAAGTGCAATACGTAATATACTGTATGAGTCTTTATAATCACTGAGTGGTTCATATATGCTTACATAAGTGTGATAAATTATTGATAATTAGTGGCTTCAAGTAAACTGAGAGTAAATTTTAAAAATGCATTGCATTTTCCACCATTCTTAACCCTTTCAGGAGTATGAACGTATCAGTATATCCCGCTTCTTTACGTGAATGGCTTTGAATTGAAGGCGCTTGCACACCTCCAGAACAACCCACTCCTGAAAGGGTTAAGAAAACTCACTCCTCCAAAGGTTAAATTGTGCTTTAAGCATAAGTATTGCTGAATGATAATTCTTAATCTAATCAAATCTTAATTTCAGTAAATTATATTATTATGAATTACTTTTGTATAATGATGTAAGTGACTAATATTAATAATTCTTAATGGGTTCACTCTATAGACCACATCATTGACGTCTCGACTCAGCGATGTGTCTTCGAGCGGAGCAGACACCAGCTTTGATTCCTCTTCCCCAACGCATCCATCTAGTCCCATCCCAATTGCCTCCTCTTCACCGGTCCAGTCAGTACCTGCACTCCCCCCCAAGGACATCCACACCCATCCACCGTTATGAGAAGATCCACTTGGATTCCTTTGACCATGGTGTGAAGAAATCTCCACGAAGAAACAGCTCCAGTTCGACGATGCGCGGGAGCACGAGTAGCATGGGATCAAACGGCAGCGAAAGAGACCCAGATTCTCCAGATACTGTCATGGAGAATTATGCAATACCCAGGGCAACATCTAATGACAGCCCTGTCACCCCCAGTCCCGGTTGAGTCTCCTTCTAACGAAATTTCTGTCATTCATATCATACCAAAGATGTCTCTGAAAAAGTGATCAACCACCCTAATTGTGCCATTTGCTGTCTGGTTGCTCCACATAGTGATATTCAGTTTTGACATTTTCTCTTTATTCTGCTCTTTTCCTCAAGGCAATATTGTGATCCTTTTTTGCAGTCGTGTCCCATGTCAGATTTATTCTTCTGTTTGCTTTGGTGAACAATATATTCTTTATTTCTTATAAGATGAAGGGAAGTAAAGTGCCATGAAAAATGACAACCTGCAAGTTTTTTTAATAATTATTATTGACAGCAGTAGACTTCAGTCCATCCATGGATGTCTTCAAAAGGACAGGCTGTATCACACTTGCAGTAGGATTTGGTGACCATCCGTGCCCTCCCTGGAGAATGAGATCGAGATGGCACACGTGTAGTGAAGATGGAAGTGCCTTCCACATTCCCTTCCTGATATCCCTTCCAGAGGGTTCTGCCGTGCCGAAAACTCTTAACGATGCAGTGGATGTTGCAACGGCAGCTCACTGCCGTGTAATCTGGGGGGAAATTCCATCAAAAAAAGTTTAATACATTTTCTTATGACTTGAGTTATGTTTTACATCCTTCAGGTTATTTAACCAGCAATATTGGTTTTACTATCAGCACGATTGAGAGGATGTTTCTGTGTGCCATTACTAAAGAGGGAGCTGCTGGAGTTTATTAGTATTTAGATATTTGCATCCTGCAGAATCTCATATTTTCAACTGAATTCGGCATATGCCGATGCACAAAATTATATTTTCTGCAGATATGCATTTTTTTTTCTTCGAATACGTTTTTAAAGAAGAATTATCATGCATTTTGAAATAATTGGTTATAATTCGAGAGAGCTGTAAGCCAGGGAGAAAATACCTGAGGTTTAAGTGATGTCCTTGATGTCCTTCACAGTGAAAAAAATCCAGCGAAAGCCTCCCTCCCCCCCAACTCGATTGTAACATTGGACATGGACTTCTTCGGCTGAGTACAACTCGAAAGCTCCGTCTGGAATCCTGCTTGATCCACTTTTATTGCATTGACATGTGCGTGAAAATAGGTTTCCTTTGACAGACATTTAGTTATAAATACTTATTTCTACGGTAGATAGGATTACAGGATTTTATTTTATTTCATTATTTTTTCTTTTTATTTATTTAAAAAAGGAGAAAGTGGACTGGAACGGACACGGACAAGGACAAATCTCATAAGCCGCTGGACACAGTAGAAGTGGTCTCCAAATCAGACATCCCTGACGGCATTGCCATACTTTCCCACACTCTCACTATGTGCTCCGTTTCCACGGGCCCTGGGAAGGAGATGGCAAGTTCGATGCCGCTCAGGCATGAGGCCCTCCACCACCACAGGTGGGTAAGGCGCACCAAAACCCTATCACTCACGCAATGGAGCACAGAGTGTGGCCTATGCTTTAGTCCAAGGGAGAACGTGTTCTACCCGAAAGCTGAACTGTCAGTCCAGGCGAAAACCGTGTTTATCCTCAAGAACTCTCAAGAAAAGTGTGACGTTTCTGCCCCTATTCCACTTCATTCATTGTTTTAAAAATATTTCTCTTTTTTTTAATACTGTGAACAGGAACGATGACGATTCCGCCGCCATTCCCGTTCACAGTATTAAATAAGAAAAAGAAATAACGAGTGGAAACTTTTGTCAGGCCCGCACCCCTTTCCCGCTGCAACGATCGATTGCGACATGGTCTTGCATCACGTGAAGGCGATCGCGTTTAATTGTCGAAGACGCGAGACGAGTTCGTTTTCGTTCGGGATCGTCCTAACGAGAATGGGTTAGTTCCGAAAAACATGGTCAAGGTTTTCGGCGATTTCACTCCTGTTCTCGCGAGCAAACCCGGCGTTATTTGTAATATTTAATATACTGTTGAAAATAGGACAGGCAACCGGTCTCGATGGCATACCGGCTCGTCGTATCGAGGAACTCGGTAACGAGACCATTAGGATCGTCGTCGGGAATGGCATTTTGCCCGGGGGGGGGGGGGGGGGGGGGGGGGGGGGGGGGGGGGGNTACTCAGCCGAAGAAGTCCATGTCCAATGTTACAATCGAGTTGGGGGGGGGGGGGGCCGAGGGATTGGACATTAGCGAACGTCGTGCCGATTTTTAAGGAGGGGGATGAGAGCGATTTTGGCAGTTTCAGAAGTGCAAATCCAGCGAACATTCCTGCAAAAGGCCGAATTTCGCTGGATTTTCGTTATTATTTCGTTATTACCTCCTTATTGTCCTTGGCCCGAATAGGGGAAAATCCGAGAGTGCCAAATGAGGTGATTGCCTAATAATGGCGATTTTTCACCGGTTTTTTTCACTAAGATTTTTATATTCTGTCCGAATATACAATTGCGAAGTCGTTTGCGAAGGTCGTTTGCAAACCGGGGACCGGTTTGCAAACGTTTTCCTTACCAGGAAAAGCGTTTCTGCAGGAAATTTCCCGACGTGGAATACCGGCTCTTCTATATCGCTCGGAAAAGCGCTGGAGCCGATAAAAAACCCGAAAATCCGGGAAATGCGCGTATTGGAACCGACATGAACGATCGAATCCGGCGTCATCGCGAGCGCTCCCAAATGACAAAACGAAATATAATGTAGCTTTTTTTTTTATTAAACGGATTTCATCAGGAGCCCATGAGATTTAAATAATTTTCGACTCGTAGAGAGAAAACATGCCCGCAAGGAATGCTGCCGCGAGATTCGCCGCTTTGGAAGATATTAAAAGCCATTATTCATCATTTTTGAGCTTGGAGGTCAATTCTGATTGGCTTCCACTTTTGAGACGCGCCCGTGAGTTCGTCAAAGCTGCATGCGTGAATTTTATTTTGTTCACCTGTTTATATTCGCAAGCGGGCATTACCTTGCGCGTCAGCTGGGCTTAGACTCGTTACCAATACCAGTATCAAGTAACTTACAGTACAACTTACAAGTACCAGTATTAAAAGAAAAACGAAAATCGCAACCAGTGCCGGTACGCTTCGCTCGCCGCCAGTACGGCGGTAGAAATTGAAATGCGCTTTTTTACTTGCTCGAGATTTAGCAGAGAGGAGTCGGTGATGTCTTGGGTTCGGCGACGAACTTCGCCTTGACCTTGGTCTTGGATGGCCCGTTATCTGTCGCGCTGGAAGCGTGTCGCGCGGACATCGCGGATTGTTGACTCCGAATTCTCGCAGTTTTCTGAGTTTCGGTTTTGGTTTCCTTTGCTTTTTCGTTTGGGGCTCTTTGAGTGCAAAACGGAGGCTGTTCCATTCCCTCTTCCCCTCCTCCCTGGCGAAAAGAAGCGAGTCATCCGTCGGGAAGAAGCAGAGGCCACCACGAGCAGACGACGCCTCGCGCCCACCAACGGGAGACAGACCTCAGCGCTCGAGTCGTCTGCTCGTCGGAGAGCTCTCTACGGACCTCCTCCACGGACCTCCTCTACCATTCGCTTCGGCGAATGCGAACGCGAGAGAGCGGGGCAACGAGAACGGGGGAAGCTAGGAGGGAAGCGGTTGTTCGTACCTCGTTCGCTTTGACCATTTTCTGATTCTGCCGCGAAAATGACGTCATTTTGAAGCAAACTAAGCACCAATTGCATTCCTGTAGCCAATTAAATTTCTAAAGATATCACATGAACATATCGGATATGAACGTTTGTATGTTATTGACATGCAAACGGGAGAAGCATTTTTAATGTAGAGAGCATGCGATTCGAGTCTAAACCGGTAATTTTGTAAATAATGCAATAAACCTCTCGCAATAACCTGTAAATAATGCACAAACTCCGTATTATCGTCAACAGTACCGAAAATGGATCTTTCAGATCATCGCGCAATAATACGGAATTTAAATGACGGATTGCAATAAACTAACATGAAATTCAAATTAGAAGGCGGTAAATCGGCTGCCAAATTGTCCTCCGAGATCCGCTAGGAAAATTTGCACAATGTTTGCCAATTTTTGGTTTCGTAGAAAGAGCAGATAAAAAGAAGCGCGGCAAAATTTGCCCTATCTGCCAGGATTTCTCATTATTAAACTTTCTGGCTCACCCAAAAATGTATTCGTACCACCTGTACCAATTCGTACCAATATGGGCTTGCATGCACCGTAAAAATAGCATGCATAAAACAGCATAAGTACAAGTACTTACTGGTTTTCGGATCGCCGTGTGCCGCCTATGCGTCCGTCTAGCCAGTGTTGCCAAAAAAATTTTTTTGGCTTTCCCATTGAATGGAGTCGAAATTTGGGGGAGAAACCTGCGAATTCTCAACATATTTAGCAGTTTCACCTAGGATTTTACTGGGTGATTTTGGAGGAAAAGAATAACAAAAAAAATTCCTTGCATGCTCCTCATCTAATATCTTAAAATAAATTCCCAAATTAAATACCTCCGAACAATCCAGAAAAGCTTCTAACAAAAAATTCAAGATGAATTTTTTTTTATCCTCGAAAAGAGTTCTCGAGGCTAAAATAACAGAATAAATAAATAACAAAACTATGCATTTCTTTCATCGGTCAGTCCACCGGCAACAAAATATGCGACTCACTTCCTGCAAGGTATTCATTCCATTATTCATAGCTAATTAAAAGGTAGTCTGAATGAATAGCGGCGAACCATGCATGCGTGACTCGCACAGATTAGCCGACAGAAATATCCAACGGCAAAAAGAGATTTGAAATACACGAATGGAGTTATATCTGTAAGTACATGCCTGTTTATATATAAAGGACGTTCAAAAGTACGTAAATTTATGAAGTTGTGATTGGTTTCCGCGGTGAGAATCGCCTTGCGTCCATGCTTCTTCTTTCTTCGTCACTTCTGGGGACCACCTGCTCTCGGACTCAATCGGTGCCTTGGTGTCGGGGACGGAGGACGCAGCGGGTTTATCGAGGATCCGCTGGATGTCGAGTCTGCTGCTCTGCACGGTTGTCGGATGGTCGGTTTTTATTGCGCTTTTGGGGGTGGCCATAGAGAAGAAAGTACGCTTCTTTTCTCTCGCAAATATGAGTGCGATAAAAATTCATTGAAGGAAATCCTTCAGTTCTCAGGAAGTCGTTCTTCCTCGGTTAATGGTTGTTCCATCTGCGAACATCACTGCATGCCATCGAACAACACTGCATACCATCGAACAACACTGCATGCCATCGAACATCGTCCTCGCGAGGACATCTGGAGCTCCCAGGCCCCTCGGCAGGGAGACGCTCCGTGAATCTCTCGCTACGATTATCGCGGCATTTCCGACGATTTACGACAATCTACAGTATCATCCGAAAACATCCGGACAAGTCACCACAAGACCACGTCTTCTCCCTACGGGAATACACAGCACCAACGCAGCAAACCACACAGCGCAAGAACCCATCACCGCAGACGAAGAAAAAAAAACGGATGCCAACGACGGTAGGCCTTCATTGTATCCCCCTTTGCCCGTCCCCTTTGGAAAACCATAGGCTCTCGTTTCGTCGTTTCTAATAGTCCTTGTTCTACTTCCTTCGTTCGTTGACTCTTCCGTTTGGCGACTGAAACCTGTATGGTCCTTGACAAAAAGGACATTGCACGCGAGTTTTCGCACATGGTATCCTACAGCTAATTAATTTAATTTAAATATATTTAAAATACATAGTATTTATGCTACTAATAATAAGTATATAGACTTAGTTTCGCCTACGAGTGGAAGAAATCGGGTCACATGGCACACCTCGTACATGGGAAAGAAGTCGCATTAAATGTCTGAATAATTGAGAGATGGCCAAAATGCGAAATGGACACGAACCGTCAGCAGCGGTTGGGCATCACGCGTGTGTCACGATTGATGTCGAACGAACACCCACGTGGATCGTTCATCGTTGGCACCGACTGACAATGGTCACATAATGGATGTCCATGTAATGGATGTCCATACGACGAAAATGGAACTTTTTGCTGCTTTCGTGCAAATCGCCCGACGATTCCTTTTTTTTCCGCGACACGTCGTCACTTCCGACGCCGCGACGGGAGTGCGAATTCGAGCTCGAGCACGAGGCGAAAGGAATCGCGGCGAGCGGCGATTTCGCCTGAACGTTTTATATCGGGGAAGGAATCGGTTGACCTGGTTTGCAATAGGCGATGCTTTTCCCCGTTCGGATCGTGTAGCAGCCCCGGGATTCGACGAGGGCGACGGTCAGGGCGGTCACGATCAGGGCGGTCACGAGAGGCGACATCATCGGCGGTCACGAGAACAAATTCGGCGAAAATTCGGCGGGAATTCGGCGGAAATTCTCCCCTTCGTGTCGGTCGGAAAGCGGCGAGTCACTGAATGCGTCGGCACGGATGCACGTCGTTTTCACGTCGTTTTCACATCACGCACTGCACTCGTGTAAGGGGATATGTTGTTCCCTCTCGGCATTCCGAGAAGGGGAGACGTGCCAGGTGGCGGCGCGTCGGAGCCGCGACGCAGTTGAGGACCGACGCGACGAAACATCGAGAAAAATCCCTTCAGCTTAATGTTTTTCGTAAAAAAGTACCGCAAATTCCGCAAAAAATCGGGGCGAATTCTGCAAGGGCAGTGAGTGAGTTTAAAGGCGTAAGAGGAGCGGGAAGAACTTAAACTGGGCAAATTATTATTTGGACGAGACGCAGTCGTTTTGGTGCGACCAAAAAACGGAATTTTGGTATCCCCAATTCCGGCGGGATGGAAACGAGAAAGGCCTGGGAAGTCCTTCACGAGGTCATGGAAAGACCTTTACGAGGTCAACAGAAGAATTCTCTGGAAAAAAAAAGGCCCAAGCGCCTCTATTCCCATTGTCCATACCCATGCTCATCCGCTCCTCGCAACAAGAAACTCGCAATAAGAGAGACAAAATCCATCCGCTAGATGGCAGGCAGAGGACGTAATCCCAAGGAACACAGTGTGTCGATTCCGGAAGGTTGCCGGTGTTGCTCTGTGTTCCAAGTCGACGAACGACATGGATGAAACTTCGCTTCCATGTTTTTCACTTTTGAGCGCTTGGAAAGTTGCCGAGACGCTTCTACGAATGTTATTGCAAAATTTGCCAGCAATATTGAAAGAATGTCGACACTGTCGACGACGACAACGTAGCGACAACATCCTGTTACATATATGCACTTACAAGTTTAGGGAATTGCCACCAGATGGAGACGTGGGTCTCGCTCTTCGAGCAGTCCGCGAAAGTGCTTTTCTCCCTCTTTCCTGGAAATCGTCCCTCAGAGGAGTTCGCTAAACTAAAAATGCACTAAACACTCATCAGAGAAGTGTTTAGTGCATTGCCATGCGTCTCGCCGAGTCTCATTATGGTAATCACTGAACACAGACTGGTGGGAAACTTTCAAGGAGGAAATTGTAGGAGTTGAGGTAGAAATCTGAAGACTAACAGTGTCTAAAAAATACCTGTATATATTTGTATATAATTATTTTGTAAATAACCACTGAAAATATTTGGGGGGTTCCAATTCCCCCCCCCCCCCCATTCTGGATGAAGTCCCCCTCATTTTATTCCTCTCGTCACCATCCCTCCCTCTTCTACTTCTTAAATTTCCTGGCTAATCCTCCTCATCGGAGTAACGCATATTTATCAGACTGCGACTGTTCTCTCTCGCGTTAATTTTTTCTTCCGGACCGCAATGACGTCATGCGAACGGACGCTTACAAATCGAGCTTCCAACAAGCCATTTCGCTTTCGTAAGTGTTTTTTCCCGCAGTGATAGCATGCAGACCACCTTGGCACGAATGCGACGTCGGCGCCCTCGGGGGCGAACGCGAAGCCTCGAGGGCCTCAAGGCTTCGCGGCTGATACCGCATATTTTCCCTAATTATTTTAATTCCTTAAATCCTTACTCCGCTCGGCTTCCGTATTCGCCTCTGGAGTTCCTCGTTTCTTCGCGAACTTCTGTAAAGATTCATAACAATTAAGGACGATAATTAAGAAATTAACATGTTTCATTACCCCAAACATTGTGAAAAAACTCTGCTTTTCTCAGAATGAAAAAGATGTACGCTTCTTTCGGTAAATGATACATTTCTGCATGCGAGAAAATTGATTACTCTTATTGATGATTTATCCTTTGCATGATTTCAGATTATTGTTCCTGGCTTCCCGTGTTTCTTCAAAAACTCCACCAATCGATAGAATATTTGAAGAAATAACACGAGAACCATATTTGAGAAACCCATGGTACTTATGATACTACTTATGGTACTATGGAACCTACGCATTCCCCCCTTTCCTGCCCCTCCTGTTCCACGTCCCCGCCCAGCTCCCCTCCCGCGCTCTCCCCTGCGGCTTCTTCGCGACGACCTTTCCCCACTCGCATCCATTTGCATCCAGTTGCATCCGGTGTGGCCTTTCGGTCGCACTAGGCCGCTGCTAATGTAGCCCGACGCGCTAACGCCTGCGAGGCTGTGCGCCGAAGGCTGGAGGACTCGGAATGCGCACCAGAACGCTTGTTGATGCGAACGAGTCAGGATGCTTCTTTTTGGAAAAGTCTGAAAGCGATGGCTCTGTTTTTGTGTTTTCCCTTTTTCAAAAAAGAAGAAGTTATTTTGAAGAAGATTGAGCAGTGCGAAAACGGCTACCATCCATACGCTATCATTACATTTTATTCCTTAGTAAAGCGTTCGTTTTCGGTTGTTTTTGCAAAACTATGAGCTACAAAGTCAAACTATGAGGTGAAAAGGAGGCATTCAGGGGGAGATTGGGAGTCGATTAAAATTCGATTAATTTCGCGTAATTTTTGAAATCGCGATTAATACTTTAATCGATTAATCTAATCGAATTGACAGCCCTAATAATAATCTACATAATAAAATCTACTGCGGTCCGTGGCATGCCTGCACACAACGCGATTGCGTGTTTTCCCATAGACATAGTAATTGGTCGATGCGGCGTGGCCTTTGGCCACTAACGTTCGGAAACGTGCGCGGCGGGTTGCGATGTCCGCAGAGCAGCATGTGGCCGCCGATAAAAAGCCCACATACGGCATTCTCCTTCAAGGCGACGATTCAAAGGCGTCTTCATCTTTTGAGGATTCATTTTTTGGTCTTCGCTCGGCGGTCAGTTCCCCGTCTTCTCACATGGTCGGCCAGTAGTGGATCCAGGGGGCGGCCGCCCCCCCCCTTCCCCATGGCCATGTTCGCATTCATTGTCTTTAAATTCTTCCGTGCCTTTGCACGGGCTACTGACTAGTACCTTTAATACTGCGTGAGCGATTTGATACCCTTATACCCTTTATTTGATACCCTTTCAGGTGTTTGATATCTTAGTGGATATTTTCAAATTGTATCAGAAAAGTGCCTCCTTTAGAATTTTGAGGAGGCCGGGCCTCCCTCTTGCCTCTCTCTTCCGGATAATGCACCCATCGGAAAAAATACACAGCTTCTGCTTAGCTTGAGCCCTTGGTAAGTAAAACATTGGAAGCACAATGGCGCAGCCAAGGGGGGGGGGGGGTTCAGACCCCCTGAATTCCCCCCCCCCCTTGGGGGGCTTGGGGCTATAAAGGGGAGGGGGGGGGGGGGGGGGGGGGTTCAGACCCCCTGAATTCCCCCCCCCTCTTGGGAGACTTGAGGCTATAAAGGGGCAAAGATAGAAGAGAGAGGAAGTACTCCCTCTTATCCCGATGAACGATATCTATCAATGAGTTACGGTCTTCGAGGGCCTTCCATTAAGTGTAGTACCAAGTACATCACCAAGTACTAGTCAGTACTTAATAACTGTATCTCAAAAACTGCGAGATCGATAGCAAAACCACGAGATCATTCAATTCAAATGGTTCTTCCTAAATTGGGCACAATATCAGGCAAATCGAGCAAAATTTTTGCGCCATAGACTCCCATTATAACGGTCTGGTTACATTCTCTACAACCAGGTGGCGAAAATGCCCCGAGCAATAGATGATTAGGCGCTGTAAACCCCCCCCCCCCTTGTTCCCTATGAAATATATTTAATCACCCACCAATAATAATGAACTTGTCACCAAAAATTTCCAACCCACAGGAAATTGAAGTAAAACCTCATCGGCAATTGCTATATTGTTTCATCAGACGTGTTGAAAAACCCGGAATAAACCATAAGTAATGGGATAAAAGTTGAACTTTTCGGAGCCTTGGACCCCCGGGATCAGAAGTGCCAGAAGAATCCTTCCGCCGGATTATCTCTTCAAACAAGTCCACCCAGGAATTCCAATGCCTTCCGTTATGTTGTACGTGGGAAAATTTCTGGTTAGGTGTGAAAAATAGAAGGGACTCTATCCAGTGGCATCAGTGCGAAAATCGGTAAATTGGCGGTTAGGCGCCATCTCGTGTCAGTTGGTGGAACCTGTTTTCTTTCGATAACGGGCTCTTGATTCAATGCGTCTGGCGATCCTGAAATTTGTTTTTGAGACGACGCGGACGAGAAAACTCCATGTTGATATACGACTCTGAATGCGGTCAAGGCAAATGTGAACAAAGCTGCACTTAATAGCCTCCAAACGACTTCGTTGAAATGAGTTTCCATGTGTTTCAAATGCTAGTCGCGAATAGTGATGAAAACTGCTCATTTCCTTTGATTTTTCGTTTAATTGCCAACTTCAACCGCGTCTCAGCGTTTCAACCCTTTGCCGACATTGACAACGCAGTGCCGAATGAGTCCCATTGGGCAAGAATTCTCCCATAAACCCGTTGAGAACCTGCTCTCCCTACCCAAGCAGCCATGTGTGATCCAAAACTCGTCCACGGACGAGTCCAGTCGTCCAGAGATGGGCATGAGTCCAGATCCGGTCGTCGGTTGGATGTGCGGAGGATGCCATCGCCGGGGATCGGTATCGTCTCATGCATTCTGAGCTTTATTCGAGCAGAATTTCCCTGCATCGAACGCTCAATTACTTCCATTTTATTGACTGAAGGTTTTATGGAATGGCATTACGAGCATCCTATCATGGGATTTATTTATTTATTTTAATCTCCCATCTCGGGTTGCAACCCAGTAACTTCAATCAGTACGTAGATAGTGTGGCATAATTGCATCAGTGCATGATTTCATTTAGATTTCGACATTACGAAGGAAACGATGTCCTTCTTTGGGCATCCATTGGACGTCCAACAAAGCAACTTCCAAGGACAACTTGTTTATGGTCTACCATTGGATGTCCTTTGATGGAATCCCCGCCCCATCTGGCCTGACATCTAGCAGTTCATTCAATAAATATAAAGTTCCCATAATATGAATGAGGTCGTGCTCATCCCACTGTATGTCTCCCGATTCCCTAAATGCTAACGAATTGTTCTGCGGAAGCTTTCATCATATTCCAGATAATTTCTCACGTTCAGGCCTGAGGAAGGAAGACATTCTAATTAATTAATTTGTTGGGAGACGTAACACAGCTCAAGGAGACTCCCAGCCAGTGGCGTAGCCAGGTTTTCATCAATGGGGAGGCTAAGCGGAACGTTGAGGGAGCTAATGGGGAGCTAAGCGGAACGTTGGGGGGGCTAACTTCTCCTCGTCGGGGTGGGGCGGACGCATTTCGACCAGAGTTCGGGGGGCTTGAACCAAACTTGGGGGGGCTGAAGTTCCCCCCGCCCCCCCCCCCCCCCCCCCCTCGCCCCCCCCCCCCCCAGCGTTGAAGTTCCCCCAGCCCCCCCCCCCCCCCTTGTTACGCCACTGCTCCCAGCAATTCTTGCACATTGCATGGAGAGAGTGTGGTTCCCCTTGTCAAGTAAGTCTATTCCGAGGTTGGCGATGGGAAAAATTATCTCTCGATTGAGAGATAAGGATGAAAAGTCGAATTTCGTCTCAGTACTACTTCGTTTTCCATCTAAAACGCTTCTCTCCTAGTTCCTCCAAGGAACGTGAGGGGGGAAGATCGTCAATATTACAGAAAATATTCCTTTCCCACGCCATGAATATTCACGAGCAAGCAACTTTTTCTACATTGCTACCTGCGGATAACTATTGCTACACACCTCAATGGTCATCCGAAAGCTTTCCTTAATAGAATCTCCAATGGATCCAAAGTGACGGACGTCCAATAGGCCATCCGATGGATTATCCTTGGATGAGACATTTAGTGATCCAGTGGATGACTAAATGTCATGTCCAATGGATTGATTTTGGTTCAAAATTGCTACTCGGGATATTGTACATTTGCATTTGTTTCTTTCGAAACGAGTGTCACCTAAATTACGACATTCAATTCTGGGTCCGTGCACATGCACCAGCTAGATGCAAAGAACGGTGAAGGCCTGATTGAGGCTCGTTTCTCTTTCAAATTCGCAAATTCCGTGAAGGCTTTCCCATGAAAATGTGAGGTATGATCTCAGGCATTTCCGAGTTTCCTGAGGAGAACGTCTGGAAACGAGAAACACAGGCTATTTATTTGTGTGTGTGTTTTTCTAGCTCTCATCCACAGACATTTTCGTCACATTTTGAACCAAATTTCCCAGGAAAATCGCTGAAACACTCAATGTCTTCGGCTGAATAATGCAGCATAAAATTTACTGTTTTTCTGGAAAAGGGTTTCAGTTAACATTCCAGAGAAATTTTACGGGCTTTATCTGAACTTCATCTGAACAAGATTCAGAGTTTACAAATCGACGAATAAAAAATCGTGGAATCCGCGTTTCGCATTTCCATGTGGATAGACAGGAACCTGTTCCAGTTTCGTTCCAGGGGTCGTTGGGTCTACTTTCGACAAAAATAAGGAGTGAAAGAACCTTTTTGTCTCCTATTTAAAGCCGGTTTTAATATATATCCCCCACAAGTACCAGAGCAGGTAGCGCAAAGAATTGTGTAACGGTTCGATCACGCTGGAACCGAGAGTGGCAATTGCAGAAGTAGGACCTAAGACGACAGTACTTTGCAAGACCGGTAATTCCAGAATGACTATGCGAATTCTTCTCTGTCGTGGAAAACTAATGCTGAACAGAATCGATAAGCGAAGGGCGTCCGGGAAGTATCCGGAAATATCTTATGAAATCGAAACCGTTGCTTTCATCGCTACCAAAACCGAAATACGGAAACAACACACTTAGCCCTGAAAATAATCGCTGCTTGAATCTATGCGCTTCTGGAGGACAAGGATTGTATACTACTTCTGTAGAAACCTGTTTTTTGTCGTCGTTGCCATGGCCTTGCAGCATTTTGAAGATCTTCATCACTGATGAAGCTTTTTCCACGAAGTTGGTCCTTGAACTAGCCAAATTGATGATAGGCGGAGGGGGCGATGTCTGGTCTATATGATCGGTGGCTGGCAACAGTTCACGGAGAATTGGCGATAACTTGCATTGCTATGAATACCAGCTACAGGGAGATACAGGTCCTTACAAAAGGGGTTTACAGTCATTTCCCTCCAGATGGGAGAAGTGCATAGATTCGAACAGTGATTATTTTGAGGGCTAGGGGAGGTGTGATGTTTTTCTGTACCAGTTTTGGCAGCGATGAAAACGATGAATTAGTTTTTATTAGATGTTTTGGAAACTTTTCGGACACCCCTCGTATTGCAGCTAATCTATATAATAAAACGCCACTGTGCACAAAAAATTGCCTCAAATTTTCGATGCGATTAAAACGGCCAAAAATGCATCAATTTGATTTTGTATGTGTCCCGCATGTGATGCATTTCGGCCTTGTTCTCCGTACCACACCCATTCTCCGCTGCCCCGTGGGGAGGGGGGGGGGGGTTAGGAAACTTATCCAATGTTAACCAATGTTAATAAATTAACAATGGAATTGTGCTTGTCAGAACAGATCTGTCGGTCGCCTACAGAAAGGGCATAAGATTCAATCCATTTACTTCCCTTGACTGTCATCTCCGTAATCCCCCAGTTACGGTGGCGATTGTGATTCGTGTACTGAAATCTGAAATATGCGAAGGTAGATATCTTAAGGAAGGTGACTAAGATTGAGAGAAGGCGCGAAAGTACCAATTGATTCGAGGCGATAGGCTGCGAATACTCTGTCAGACGAACCCATCGTCGGAATATCATAGACTTTTAAGCTTGGAAGCCTAGTCTACCGGCGAAACGTATCGCACCACCAATACAAGAAACCCAAGACAAACGTCCTATGGAATTGGACTCGAAAAAGAGGAAGCGATCACATTAGAATCCGTACGAGACGAAACGAGCTACTCGCACGGGCCGGAGGAAAGGTGATCGGGCGGAGAGGCCATGCACTCTCACGCGCTCAAGTGTAAATGTGAAGTGTGAATCCCTCAGCAGTGAATGCATTGGCCCGAAGGTTTATGAAGAGGCCCTTGAGGTTGATGTTGACGGAGGTGAAAAATAGACGGCAGTGTATTAAATTGAGATGCTGAGTACTGTAAATTTACTGGGCAAAAGTTGTACTTAGGCGCAAATTTTGATGAAAGTATCTCAATTTATTATACTACCATGTATTTTTTTTTTACTAAATCCTAAAAAATACCCTCATTCTATCAAAAATATCAGAAAATACAGGGTGCGGTAAAAAATACCCGGGCAAAATAAAAAAATGAAATAATTTAATGAAAATGACTGAATTTTTACAACTAATGAGAACAAAAACAGTTTACAATCTCGGGATCACAATGAAGTTACTTGTTCTCAAAATGGTCACCTCTGGCTTCGATGCACTACTTCAGTCTCCAGAAAATTGTCAGCGACTTTGCTCACCGTCTCCAAAGATAAACTAATGCGCTGATTGTTCCTTGTTGGCATTGATTGTTGTTTTTGTTTGAACTGTGGTGATAAAATGAACCGTTTGGTCTAATTTCGAGATCATTTCATTTAATGATACGAGGGTCACTCAATAAGTTATCTACCTTCGCATATTTCAGATTTCAGTACACGAATCACAATCGCCACCGTAACTGGGGGATTACGGAGATGACAGTCAAGGGAAGTAAATGGATTGAATCTTATGCCCTTTCTGTAGGCGACCGACAGATCTGTTCTGACAAGCACAATTCCATTGTTAATTTATTAACATTGGTTAACATTGGATAAGTTTCCTAACCCCNAAATCTAACGCGCTACCACTTTGAACGGACTTGAGCCACTGAGCTGGTATAGTGGTGGGGCACTCACGAGACCTGTCGAGACATGTCACAGCAGGCACAGGCCTGTTGCTCATCCCTTTCATATTCAGGTAGATAACTTATTGAGTGGCCCTCGTATGAATCAGGGTTCAGGTCACCTAATATTTTAAGACATGTTTCCTGGCTATTTGAACTCTTTGCGTTCAAATTTTTAGGCAGCTTGGTCTCTTATTTGCCGAGAAACTCATAAATATATAATGGTGTACTTTTTCCCAGGCATCCTGCATATAGAGATATATTGTATCTTTTTAAATAAATATAAAATATGTATTTTATCTAGTATATAGACGATCATGACTGAGTGACTGACTGACTCTAATTCTCTATAAGTTAGAAATCTAAAAGTTGGTACATTTGTACCTTTTGGGATGCAGATTTCATAAAAAAATATCTGACTTCGGAGGTGCATGCCCTGGGGGCACCCATTTTGGGGGATATAGTTCCAATTATATATATTTGCTGCAGTCAAACGGAGAGATATGGAAGGCTGGAAGTTGGCATGGACGTGCCTCCTGAAATACTCGGTTCAGGAAAAATATCAAGTTTCAGATGCATGCCCTGAGGGCATATTTCTGGAGGGTGACGTTTTCAAATGATTTTTTTTGTCTTACCGAATTGAACAGAGATAGTAAGGTGAAACTTGATACATGAGTATCTATTGGGATGCTGAGTTTTAGAAATGTATGCTTTGAAGATAAATGCGCAAATGAGTGCGCAAATTTCAAGGAGAGATGTTTTTAAATAATTTTTTTTTTGGTTTAGTCAAACGGATGAACATGGAAAATTGAAACTTGACATGGACGTGCCTATTGATACTTTGAGTTCAGGAAAAATGTAAAGTTTCGGATGCCCGGACGCTTTCAAATAATTTTTCCTTGTCCTATCGAGTTGAGCGGAAAAAGAAAGGTGAAACTTGGCAATAACTGAGGTGATAGTGATTTCAGAAGAAATTCAAGTTTTGAGGTGCACACACTCAGGGCACACCTTTTGGCTGCATCAGCTTCTCCAAATATATTTTTGCACCCGCAAAAAGAGCAACCGGTTAGGGCTGGAACTTGGTATGTATCTTGTTCTCCGAGTACTGATTTCGGTATTAAAAAAAAGTTCATTTTTAGGTAAAACCCCTGAGGGCACTTTTTTTTTGCAAAAGGCGCATTTTCCGGATTCCTTTCTGATCCAATGAAAGAGGGAACGAAATAAATTTGTAAATTGGTTCAGAAGTTCGATTACAAAGTGCAGATCCTAATTTTCAAATATGACCCCTCATGGCAGATTATGAGATTTGAAGTTAGGCACACAAGAAACAATCGGAGTAATTATTTGATTTAAAGATATTAGTTCGTTCTCTCTCGATACACATTTCTAGAGGCACATACTTTCAATACATTTATGCCACTTTGAGAATAAATTGATGGATGAATCACTATATTGGACGATGGAGCGCCGTAGGCGCGACCATAGTGAGTTTGCCCTTTGGGGCAAACAAACTCGCTAGTATACGTATATACTCTCAGAAAATTCCTAGCGTTTGGGGAGTAAAAAGTGAGCAAACCGTGAGCTTTTCGAATTTACACTCTTATTACTCACCAGATACTCTCAAGTCGCTCGTATTGAAGTGAACATATTGAAGTTCTTCATCAGGCCACTAGATGGAGGTAAGGGTCTCGCTTTTCGCACATTCCCTTCCCTCTTTCCCTGGAATCGTCCCTCGCAGGATTGTTTAGTTCCTCGACATATGTCTCGCCTAGCCTCATTATAGGAATAAATAAACACTACACTTCATCATTTGTTATCCACATATTCAAGAAATATTCATAGAGTCCAGGCCATAAACAAGCTCATATTCCTATTGAGAACCCTTTTGGCGCTTTAAATAGAAAAAAACCCATCCTTTCATATAAAATTCTCGCCTCGGAAAGAGTTGCACTTTAACTGCCCTCTGCCCCCCTTCCCAGCCCCTCCCCTCCACGTGAGACTACCCTTTCTCACTCACCATCCGTAACCCAATCATCTCCATCACCACCTCTCTCTCTCTCATTAAAATGGAAAAGAATCCAGTCTCCCACGCTTCTTCACATTCATCCCTGCGGCTACCTCCCCCCCTTGCAGAAGATTTTCAAATCTGCTTGGCATGCACCCTCAAACTTCCCTTCGCACACCCCCACTAACTCTCAGCTCTTACTTTCGCACGCGGACACCTGATAAGGCCCTTCCGGCCAGCTGGATCTGTAAACGCCTTATGATCTTCGGGGCATCTGTCCTTAACCCTTCCGATAGGAAGAAAGGGGGGTGAAACTGGAGTTAGCTATTTTACTCTCTTTTTTGGGAAAAGTCGCTCCCCTTTTTCTAAGAATGTAGATCATCTCCACGGGCATCGAAATGCTTGTTCCATCGGTCAACCGACTATTTTTCGGCACCTTGTAGAAGAACATCGGCATCTGGTGGCACCATCGACTAACTACCTCTATCACGTGGCCGTCCGAGGCATCGTCGGAATGACGCCACTTTCGTTACGTGCCGCGATTCTGGCCGAGACGGCACGGCCGCCCTGCGGAAGTGCGAGGCAAAAACTAATCAGGCAGCTACTCTGTGGCTATGGCATCCATAAACCGCTCCGATCGCTCTCTAATGACCTCGCCCACTTCGACGTGACGACATCGGCGCGTCTGGGTCTGGTTTCCTCCGCGTTCTCGTCTTGCTCTTTCTGCAAAACAAAAACTGTTTCTGACTTTCTTTTTTGGGAATCGGATTAGTTTCAAGACGAGATTAGCTCGTACACCACCGAAAAGCGGATTAGTTTCCAAGAACCCGCTTATCCACGATTCAAACCCGTTTAAACTGGTATCTTCCACTTTCGCCCCCGATATTAATTGATAAAAATTGTTCCTAAATTTTCCCTTTTATCTTATCTCGGTGATCCGGGGCGAGAGCGCACAGGGGCGACTTTCCAAACGTCGATTTCGCGGCTGATAACCACGTCTGCCTCAACCCTCTAAAATTGAAACAACGTTAACTCCCAATTCACTTTCCCACCCTGTGCAAGAAGAAAACTGAAAATGACTTAGAGTGGATAGAAATCATGGTCTCTTATGGATTCAGAAATCATTATCTTATGAAGCTGTCATGTGATGATGGCATAAATACACAAATTAGGTCATACAACTAAAAAAAAAAAGGCATTCGTACGAACTGCTTCTAAAGGACAGCAGTGCCTTTTTTATAGATCAATTTCGTTTGTCCAAATAAATAGATTCTGGAGACGGTGAATCCGAGCCTCCCAGTCCCTGTAATTTCCTTTTATCCTTGTCTCCAGCATGACCAGTCGCGATTCCATGTGCGATTCCTTCTTAATAAAGGTTTTAAAATGTTTAAGTGGCTTTTCTGGGCACATATCCATCAGGGAGGGATAGTGAATAGTTGACCTTGCCTCCCCTTTTTGCGGCCGCGTGTAGCTCAAAGAATAAATCTAATTTTGCGATTCTTGCGAATCGGAACGCGGAGGCGAGATTCCACTGGGGCGAAAGTGGACGTAACCTTTAAACTCGGAAAGACGAAACTTCATTCGGAATTCGGGTTCCCTGAACCGTTCAAGAGGATTCAGCCGATCTCTGATAGTGTTCTGATAGCGTTATGATTTCTGATAGGGTTAACTGAGGCCCACTAAAAACAATCCGATGAGTTGAGTTCCTAAACCTGCCACCCTTAATCGAGTCACTGGCCATTTAATCTCCCGCAAACGATGATGCTAATTATGATCCCAAGTAGCACAAAAGTAGTGGACCATAAGCGACCCAGGCACCATACTGGTGGATTTCTGCCGGGAACGTGGCAGCAAGTGGGACATGCAGTAGCTGGTCTGCTACCTAGTGTAGGTGGAGGGCCATCAGCTCTCTTCCCATAATGTAGCTGGCACTCCTCCAGATGCAGTACCAAGAGTCCTCACTAGATGGTACCCATGTTCCCTACACCCTACAAATGCAATTAAGTACCTGGCTTCCTGATTTAACCAAATTTTTCCCTCTCCTCTCTCTTCTTTTTATTGTGCTACTTATAAATAGATATGAGGAAAGTGTGGAATTACGCTGCTTTTTTTGCAATATGTGACTCAGAGAATTATTAAATGCTGAAGTTGAGTATGGGAATACAGAAGTATACGGGAATACGCAAGGGTAAAGGCCATACGTTCTTTCATATCATACTTATTGTACAGAGTAGCATAAAGTCTGGACTCAGGATCATACTAGGAATATATTAAGATAATGTACGAATAAACTAAAATAAATGTTCAAGATGTTCTCCCGTTGAATCAATGAAGATTTGAAGGCGACGTTTGAAGTGTTGATGAACCCGATTAAGTAAATTGGCATTTCCATTTCCTATGTTTCCAGACTTTATGACCACCCTGCAGATTGAATACAGTACTCATATAGTCCTACTCACACCCTCAGGGCTCCGTATTGGGTGCGGAAGAGGGGAGTAATGTGAAGCTTTGGCACTCTTGGGTACTCTTTTGAGCTCTGAGTTTTAAAGGTGAATCAGATATGCATGGGACAGTAGTTCTCTTCTCAGCTGTGGGTACACAACCAACGAGCTACTTGATAATGTGTTGGGCCTATAGCGGCCCAGAGGGTGGTGGGCCAGTGCTGATCCAGTGGGACATGCACCTAGTGGCCCACAACCTAGTAAAGGTGGTGGGCCACCAGCTCTCCTCTCCCAATGTAGCAGGTACCCCACCACTTATGTGCTACTTCTCGACGCCTAAGATACATGCACGATTTTCTGACGATGCGTTATTCCTTCGATTTTTTGGTGCTAGTCTCGAAGTTTCTGGCTGACAATGCCTCGTCGATAATGTGGAACGGGTTAAGTTGATTCTACGGTTACAACGGAACTAGTGGAACTAGTTACAATTACGTAATCATTAGCTATTCTATGGGGAGGAGAGGGGGAGTGATGAAGTGATTAAGGAGGCTGTGATGGCCCAGAAAAGTCCCCATCCCCATCCCCCATCCCCATTCCCCATCCCCACCCAAACTTCGCGTAGGCCTGAAGTGAGACTGCGAAGTTTCGAAAGGCCGTGGATTAACGAGAGCCTTCTCGGAACTAAGGAAGAAAGTGGAACATACAGGACGTTGACCATGGTATTTCATGGGAAGTAATTCTCAGCATTGCCTGTGCCAGCTCAGTACTTGTATCTCATTATTTTTATTAAATTATTTTAAATTAAATATTTGCATACTACTCCTCAAGTGTCGCAAATTAATTTTTTTTGCTCTGGATATTTTTTTTTCCAGTGAAAATTACTTTCTTTCGCATTAAAATTTTTTATTTATTTAGTTTTGCAGCTTCTTAACCGAAGAATGTAAACCGTTAAAATCCAATAAGGGATTTGTAATCGAAAATGCAGGTTGGTTTTAATGTTACAAGAAAAACCAGTTTTGCGACGTGTCTCCTCGTTTCAGTCGGGACGGTTCCATATGGGATTTGAGGCCGTCGACACGAAAACCTAGCCGTTCGATGACCGAGAGGTTAGAGAACCGAATAGATCCTGATGCATTTCGTGCACTCGGCTGCATCAAAGTACCACGATTGCGCAAATATTAAACATAAAAAATAGTTATTTTATTATGTTAATATTTATATTCTCTGGAAGTTATGGATTTTGGCTCAAATCGATGCAACAATTATGCTAATTCCAAAAATGAATAAATTAATTTAGATGCAAGAAAATTTTGCGTTGCTTTTCACTTTTGAGTCGGGTTCTTAAATGGCATGTTCATATTTGTTCGAGAAACATCAGATACACGATGCATGCTCGTATTAACGTCTTAAATTTTTGTTGTTCCCATACGAACCCAGCCAGGCAGTGCGCTTGGCAATTTAATAATAATAATAATTTAATAATACTAATAAATCGCTTCTCTGAAATTTTAAAAGAAATTTCGGCATCAACGTTGAGTTTGAAATGCGACAATTAAAGCAAATTTTTTTTGCCCCAAAATGTCTTCATGCGGCTAGGCAAAGGCCAAATTTCTTTCGACGAAGCGAATTTTTTGCTTCACATACCGTCCGCTACTTCCAAGTAGCGGACGGTATGTGAAGCAAAAAAATTCAAAAAATTCAAAAAATGGAAAAAAAAATTCACGTAAAAATTGGAAATGTCTCAATTTTAGTCATATTTGGTCGAGTAATTTTCGGAGCTCTTACGATATCGTGAGTTGTGCCATTTGAAAGGTGAGCTTGAGATATTTCCAGCGATGTAGGATTTGTTGCGTCATTTGTGAATAATGTATTTGTTTAACTTGTCAAGAGTCAATTATAAATTTATTTGTCAGAATATTCTAAATATTCACTTTTTCATCAATCGGCTGAATGAAGTCGTTTGATATGTCACTAGAAAGGTTTTTCAGAGCTACATGCGACGATTTTGACTCTCGTCTGCAGAGTGCACACGACTGCGTTCGGCCGATCGAGGAAAAGCGTATTTTTAGAACATGCAACCCTTTAAAATAAAAAAGTATATAAAATTAATAGCCAAAGAAATAGCAAAATCCTATATCGTTGGAAATATCGCGACTGAAAACGCGAGAATTTGCGATGCATCTTTGCGTGTCAAGTCCCCCACTCTCCGGAAAATCTCGGAGGGCGAAAGCGGTTCTTCCTTGGGCCCATCCTTGCCTTGACTGCAATTTCAAAAAAAGGACATCCTTGAACCAATATTCTCGCTTAAGAGCGGTAGAAAAGTAAACATCTGACGCAATCCTCATTTCAGAGGCGAAACTAGACTACCTCGATTACCAATGATAACGAGAAACCCCTTCTATGAATGTTGAAACTGGTTCTGCATTCCCATTCACCTTCTCGTTCCCAGTTCATTTCCCGCTCCCCCTTCTTCCTCTTCCTCTTCCTCTCCCTCTCCCTCTCCCTCTCCCTCTTCTTCTCCCTTTCCCTCTCCCTCTCCTTCTCCCTCTGCCACGGTCCCCGTCCCCCTCCCTCCCCTTCCTCCTTCTCCTCCCTCTTCAACACCACCTTTCTTTCTCCATTTCCTTGGTGCTTTCGTATCTTTCTGGATTTTGTTCCTGAATTTCTTTTCGACTTTATTTCATTATTTCTCGACTTATCATTCGTATTCTCGGTCATTGCTTTCGTTTTCATTGATTCATTTCGTTGTAAATGTTCTCATTTTATTCACCTTTTCCTGCACTTTAATTTAATTTAATTACACGCTTAATTTTTTTCTCTCTCTCCAAATTTTTTTCGCTTCCTTTCATTTTGCTCGGACCCGATCTTTTCTTGATCTCTCTCTTCGATCACTGATTCTTATTCCCGGCAGCAGGCGGCCTTGTGCCCTTGAAACATCGGAGTCTCCTTCTCCAATAAGTTGACCAGTTGACAGTGAACCCACCTGATGTTACACTTCTTCAATGCCAGCAGTTGTCTGCTCATGTGCCCACATCTTTAATCGCAATCGAGACAAATTTTTTTTTCAGGTTTCGCCGAACAACAAAAGTGGAAACAGACGTACATCCTGGATTTATGACTTCTTTTTAATGTCACTGAAAAGTGAACATTAAAGTACGAGGAATGCAAATCGAATGGAAAAATTTGGTTCAAAAATCGAATTAATTAATATATTCATACCTCATGCTTAAGTTTGACTTAAACGGTAACATTTATGCAACACAATCCATGCATTGGTGGCACAGGAAAGATCCAAGAAAAGGTCTGAGTAAAGGCCCAAGTAAAGGTCAAAATAAAGGTCCAAAAAATCGTCCAAGAAAAGGACTTCAGTATCCTTTCGTGTTAATGTCGCACCGCCAGGCAATCAGCCCATCGGAGGCTGGAAATTGCGTCATCAGCCGGTACGCCAACAGGTCCGAGCTTCGATTTCATCACAGCGGCGAGCAAGCCCCGATGAAACTGGATTTGGGACCGGGGAAATGAAGCTTTCCAATATGGAAGAGGTTGTCGACACGAAAAATGGATGTCGGCTTTATAAAGCCCGGACCCGATCCCCTTCTCGGCACATTCCACGGTGACACCGGCTAGATTACTGCCTTTCCGTCTCGAAGTACCATGAAGTGCCTGGTGAGTTCCTCTGTCGATTCGCATGGGTAGTGGTAATGGGTGGGTAATTTGGTAATGGGTGAGTAATGTGGCAATGGGTGAGTAATGTGGCAATGGGTGAGTGATGTGGTAATGGGTGGGCGATGAGCTCAGACTCGTTGATTGCCTTGAGTCTCCTTTTTCTTCGTTTTATTATTCCATCGGATTGCGTGAGAATTGCATTTTTTAATGCCAATTTTGAGCGGTTTTTGCAAAAAAAAAACTGGAAGTTCCCCTGGAACTATTTTCGGGAAGTTTTCATTGAGAATTTTCGAATTCGTTCTTCTGGGACAAGGCTACGAGTAGTTATTGGAAATAAGTTGGATATTGAAAGTGCACTAGAACTCGTGCTGGGACCAATTTTCATTTTCGGTTTAATTTCAAAAATTGTTTATCGCCTTGCTCTGGCGAAAATTATTTTGCAGGTCTGTTGGAAACATGCCATTCCGCGCACAATGCAAATTTCGCGATAATGCATTCTGTGAGAGCAGAGATACGCAAGTTACAAGTCGTTGGTCCCTTTTTTTTCTACCAAGGTTAAGCAATTTCTTGTGCCAAATCTGGTGAGTGCAAAAATTCTGAAGTATCTGCAAATTTTCAATGCGAGGAGCATGAGAGACTGTCCAGAAGGCGGTCTTTTTCGAACCTTTTCGAAGCCGCCTTCGAAAGGCTTCATTACATGCCTCCAATTACCCACATCAACCGGTTCTTAAGGACACCCAACATCCCGTAAGTCTTGACACACACGATCGCCGAAATCCCGTATGTCTTAACATACGAAACCGTCCGTCTCGTAGCGACTCGTAACAACCCGTTACATAATGAGTCCTCCCTGTAATGGGTTTGTAACGAGTCGGTAATGCACGCAGCAGCGAGAAACTCTTCTATGCCAATTTCCATCTTAACTACAAATTTGCACATTCACCTCTCAGCGAGTGTTTCCGCAATTTGATGCTGGTTTACTTTGAAGTTCACGTCCGATTTGTTCCATTGCAGATCGTATTGGCCGCCTTGACCAGCCTTGCGCTGGCCGACAACTACGGGGCCTATGGAGCATTCAGCGCAGGGTCCTATTCGCAAGGAGGCGAACTAGATGCGGGTTACGATGGGGGTTACGGAGGTGGTTACGGCGGGGACGACGGCGGTTACGGAAACGACGGAGGCTATGGCGGCGGCTATAGCGACCACGGCAGCCATGGCGGTAATTATGGCAGCCACGGAAGCTATAGCGTTAGCTACGGCGGCCAGGGAGGCTACAGCGGTGGTCACAGCGGTGGCTACGGCGACGACGGCGGCTACGGAGGGGGTTACGGCGACGACGGAGGCTATGGCGGCGGCTATAGCGACCACGGCAGCTATGGCGGCAGTTATGGCGGTCACGGCAGTTACGGAGGCGGTTACGGAGGGGGCGACTACGGCTACGAGGCTCCTAAGGTCATCGTCAAGACGAGGATCGTGGAGAAGCCCATCATCAAGACCGTCAAGGAAGTGAGGACCGTGGTGAAGACTGTGGAGAAACCGGTCTCAGTCATCAAGAAGGTCCCCATCGTGAAAACGGTGGAAGTCCCGAGACCGGTCCCGGTCATCAAGCGAGTCCCGGTCGTGAGAACGGTGGAAGTCGCCAGGCCCTACCCCGTCATCAAGAGGGTCCCGGAAATCAGGACCATCACTAAGAACGTCCCAGTCATCAAGAGGGTCGTCGAGAGGGTCCCGGTGGTCCAAACCGTGACCGTGCCCAAGATCGTGACCAAGACCGTCCCGGTCGTGAAGACGGTCCCGGAAGTGAGGACCGTGACCAAACCCGTTCCGGTCATCAAGAGAGTCGTCCAGAGGGTCCCGTATCCGGTCGTCAGAACTGAGAAAGTCCCCATCTACAAGGTCAGGAGGGTCCACGTCCCCGTCTACGTCAAGTCCTACGACGGCGGTTACGGCGGCGGTTACGGCGGCGGTTACGGCGGTGGTCACAGCGGCGGATACGGCGGTGGTCACGGCGGCTACTAAGTCCAGCACCTGCACTCTTCTTCGACTCCAGAAATATATATTTATTTATGAATCAATAAAAGATGGAATCTTTGTGAATGACTGTTTCTCTTTGCGCGACTGCACAGGGAACTGTGCTTCGCATTCCTTACGAAAATATTGCGCCCCAAATTTGCACCCCTTTCAGAAATCATGCCACACGCTCACTCTAAAAAATACCACCGATCTTGCCAACGGATAAAAAAAAAAAGATGAAAACCATTAAACAATCCAATAGGCAGTTTGGGCCACCCAAAAGCAGTTTGGGCCACCCAAAAGCAGTTTGGGTCTCGGCTGGAGAGCAGAGGATGTCGCAGGCCTCCGTCTTCGTTCGTCTGCTGTCGATGTTGGTCGGGTCCGATGCGGATCCAAGGGGAAAAGTGCACCGAATGCAAATAATTCTTTTCTTCACCTCAATTCGGAAAGAGTGAATGTTCCAGGGACCGCATTCTTAGAAGTGAGGAAAGGTGGTATTCGTCGAAGACCGGTTTCTCAAACACCACAATCTTCGACGGGAAAAGGGTCGCCAAACCAACTATACCTTTCCCCCAACTTATTTCCCAGACTTTTCCCTTCGGCTCTTCGGTTGCGAAAGCAGGTCGAGACTGTTTCCGTGTTCTGTCTACTCGATGGTCGATGGTCCGATTTCACCCTTTCTTGCGCAACCCTTTCCTATTGAGACTGTTTGCAGCGGGCACGAGGTGGACCTTCAGGTTGATGGGTGGGCAAACCGGCCGAAGGGCGACCGTCTGTGGTATTGTGTCGGCAAGAATCTCTTACAACACGTCGCTACATTTACATGCTACATTTACATTTACTTTCACAACTTTGATTCGATGGGATGGTAAGGATTTATCGGTTCCCAATCTCAAACGATCAAGCGCGTTTAAATCTCGACGTTAAGTTCTTGCAAGTTGGACTGAGACTGATAGCTCATCGGTTAGGAGATGGGGGAAGGACCCACTTTCAATCGCCTCGTTCCCTGAAATGAGACAGTTCATTTGGCATTTTGGAGTTTTGCATCATGATAGGAAGGAAAGTCGGATGTTTCTTCGCGGTTAGGAATTTGCTAGACACGGTCGGACATGGAAGTGGATTCGGGGCCACCCATAAATCCGATAAATTTCCCTTAGTTCTTCCTTCTGGGCGTCCGAATCGCCTCCAAGACCTCTGAGACCCTTCAACCTCAGCCGTAGTCTCCGGAGGTGGGACTGCTCTCATCCGTAGTGCTTCTTTCGCGGCGCTCTCGGTAGGACTGAGCCTGGACAAAGGCGAGGTCAGGAAGCTTCCGTGTCTCACCAGAGGATGGCGCTGATAGCTCACCGGCGGCCAATCAACGGCCAGTGCCTTCGCGCCTTATGGGCAGTGCTTGCCTTCTCGTCTTTGTCTCCCTGTCCAATCCTAGCCACCTATCAGTCCTTTTGCTCAGCAGATACCTTCTATGGGATCAACGTGAGGTAGCTTTAGGACGAGTGGAAGGGTTGATTCGCTTCATCTGATCGATTTGTGGGAGATCTCGTTGCCTGAGAAGTAAAGGGTGGCAAGGAAGTAATTTTTTTAAATACAGGGTAGGGCAATACATTTTTGGGAATTTAATTTTCCTTTCTTACGGACCTTTCTCCGATGCCCACAGCTCTCGACACCTCTTGCATTGATTATTGTGGCTGTATGGACACTCGGGCCAGAAGTGCTGCTTGGTCGGCTTCTGAAGCGCCCAATTTTTTTTTTGGCATCGAGAATACTGCCGGTTGACCGGGATTTCAATATCAAATCTGAAATGCTGTGGATCGACAGCCTTGGCCTATTTGGGTGTCTTTCGTGCTAATAATGCTAGTTTGTCGCAAACTGTTATCGGCTTTTGCGTAAATCATCACAAACTTCACTCGTTTTTCAATTTAATACACCATTATTACGGTATTTCATAACGCTGTCAAAAATCACTTCCAAATGACATCAAATTATGTGTGCAAATTTGTGCAAATTCAAGCATGAAAGTCACCAACACGAACAGCAATGGATATGACATCACCGAAATCACCATATTGTTCCAGGAGGGTAACGGTCGTTCGTTTGCAGTCAATTTTCGTGGAGCGGCGGGAGCACTCTTCGGCGGACTTCAAGTACTGCATGCCAAATTGATGGGGGAAAATGTACAGAAATGTGCTGTCGTCAAGCAGTCACTCTGAAAATTAAATACCTCAAAACTATCATACGTACCCTCACTTTTGCCCCACCCTGTATATCCACATCTCTCCTCTCACTTTCATGCAAAGCAAGAAAAAATACTGCTGTAAGAGAGGCACATTCATTCTGAGGCGATGGACGGTGGAATTTAAATTCTATTGTCTGGAGTATTTTATATATCTACTGTATCTTCTTAGGTCAAATAAAAATCAGCAACTTTTCTTCCATCCTTCCTTACGACGAATTTTAAAAATACGCTAAGAAATTGACCCTTTTTTCTTACGGGATTTCAGCGTTCATGGGGAAAAGGGAGAGATTTTCAGATTTTGAAGAATGATACCATGTAAAAGCTCATTTTCGGCGCACTAGAAATGACTTACCAAAGTAGTTCCTACTGTGGTCAATCCACACAGTCCAGTCGGGCACAATGATTTGCGAAAACAAACCTGCAGTACTTGCATTGGAGAATTTAATTTTGAACTTAAAAATGAAATTCAAGGATATAGGTCAGGATCTCGCCGATTCGTAGGAATCCGTGCAAGTCCGATCTCGTCGCAAAAATAACTTGAGCTATCGATACCATCCTTTCAGAGCAATTTCCCCAAGCAGCACACCACATTGGCTCCGTCGGGGAGCATGGGCCAACACCGCAGTGGGCTGCCCGAGTTGGTCCCAGTTCAGTGCCAGTGCGGCAGCCAGCATTTGTCCTACCTATCTCACTTATTCGAACAAGGTTCTCCAAATGAAGAGAGATGGCGTCGGTTCCGTTGTATCAGGGAATGACTCACCCTAAGGGGCCGTTCACAAATTACGTAACGTGATTTTTAAACTTTTTTTGGCCCCCCCGTAACACTCAGCAACAGCTTCGACCCCCCAAAAAAATTACGTGACAAAATATTACCCCCTCCCCTTCCTTCATAATTTTTTTTTAAATAAGAAGATAAATGAACAAGTAAAATGCATTTGTAAAAGAAACTCGCTTATTAAACACTTTTAACTAGCTCTCTGGATTACACACATTAGATGATTAAAATGATTTAAAAAAGGAAAGGAGAATCCTTTTAATTCTTTTTTCATTCGGTTCCTTCTTCACGGAACTAATTTTCCTTTGTCAATGTTAATTTTGATTGACGGTGATCACCCATTTGAGATTTAAAAAAAGAGTAAAAGGGGAAATGTAGGGTAGAAAGATTGAAATAGAGATCGCAATGCCGAGAGAGAGACGAATGAGGACAACGTCCAAAGGGTAACTGAGCCTGTTCGGCCTGTCTGGGCAGGTCCAGGCATGAAACAGCGACTTTGCGAGTTTCCCAACAGGGGAGACGGAAGTCAACAAACTTTTCAACGCTTCCAGTGCCCTCTCCACTGTTAGTGAGGGTGGTGGGTGCGGGTGGGTAGTTGGGTTGGCTCCTCTGTCATGTGAGTGATTTGTTAATAAACAATTACCCTTCTAATAAGAAATTCCAGTCGCATAATTTTTTTTTTTTTAATGAAAAAAAACCTGTTACGTGACATTCGTGCAACCCCCCCCCTCCCCCCTTGCGTTACGTAATTTGTGAACGGCCCCTATGTCCCCAGTATTATTCATGCGGTACCTGACACCCGAATTCCTCGCTGCATTTGCCGTGTCCAGAGGTCTCCCGCTGCAAGCACACCCTGAACGACAAAAGAATCTGATGAGCGATTGATGAAATCACGATGGGATCCTCTCAGGAGGAGACAAACGAGAGAGACAGCACCTGCTGGAGCATTCCCAACCGGACTGAAAGAGATTCTGAGGACGACAGCAGTCTCCCACCACAAATCCGATTCAGTGATGCCGCGGAAGTCAAGGAAGGTCGTTCAGCACTTGTCATCTGGTGTTCGATCGATGCAGACAACTTCCATTCGTCTCATCGCATAGAATGCCACGGACTCTATGACCTCGTCTATGAAATGCTCCCGGCCGACCGAGAGCCTCCCCGTTCTCGATCAACCAGATTCTCCTGGAAGTCTGCCGCTTCATCTCGGAACGCTCAAAAACAGGCGATTTAAAGTCCTTTCGGACACTTGTTCGATGAATTCCGTTTCCCCGGCGACTTCTCTGCGATTGACGTGTGGCAGGCTCAGAACGCCCTTTTCGATCCTCTGAGTCCTGGTTCTTCCGATGGATCCACAGGATCCATTTTCACCCGCTTTTTAAAATTATTTATTATTATTTAATATTTCTCGGTTCACTTAAGGACCACCTCTTCCGGGAAAATTCTCTGAAATTCTCTTCCAACCTCAGGATCTTGATGAAGATGCTCCGAGCTGCTTGGCATTGTTCCACGATGAAAATCTAGCGAAGAAAAGCACAAGTTATAATCGAGGTCAAACGATTTTCAATCAAGGATGAGACATCGTCAAGGGATCGCTGCACCTGTTTTGGGCCGCATATTTTGCACGGGATGTCCTCAAAAAGTTTAATTACATGGGACCGTTTCATCGTTCTTTAAAGTTGAGTGAAGTAATGTGAAACCCAATTTTCAAAGACTTTCCCTTTATTCAACCCTTCCCCCTTCACAACGGGACTCACAAACGGCTGTCTTTCTGTTAGGCCTATAGCCAAGGCCTACCTTATTCATTTTCATAGAAACCCAATTCTCGACTAACTAATTAGGCCTATCAAGGTGAATCCGTGGTCTTCGAGGCATCTCCTTGAGGACATGTAGCAATAGACCGATTAAAGGCCTGTTTCAAGTTTCATTCACCATTTCAGTGCGAACGTGGCACGTCAGGCCTATCTGGAGCTCCTCGAACCATCTCGACTAGGTCTGAGGAGAAAATGGCTCCAGGAAGCCCGAAGTCCACGATGCGCGCCATCCTGTTAATACAGGGATGTCCTTATAAGATATCTCCATATCCCACTATACCAATCGGTCACTGCTAATCATCTCTTAATTCTCGGCTCATAACATGAACTAAGTACAAAAAATGTCCCATACATAAAAAAGGAAGATCCAGATATGATACGAAGGCCGAAACAGTCATGAATCTGACATAACTCCGTCATAATATCCGGCAACACTGGGGGACGAACCGGAGCCAGAACACAATGCCTAAATGAAAGACAGCAAATTTCATGTTGTATGGCGAAATAGTGCATCGCAAACAAAAGGGGCACTCTTCGTAATCTAAAATTCAATATATTTCTTACGGTTGGTCTCTTCCCTCCGAAAACTACCCAAAAAAATTAATGAAATTGACATTTAATAAACGAGATTTAGCGTTCTCCACAATCCCATGGAGATGGTGCTTCAAATTTGCTGGAGCGATTCTCTGTTGAGAGAGGAAGAAACCTGCCCAATTTCGTTCCCGTTGATGATTCCATAGAGGAGTACAAGGAGGTTGAATTTTTTTGCAGGAAGGGGTTGAAGAAAGAAAACCGAAACCTAATGATGGGAGTAGCAAACGAAAAAGTGGAAGAACTTTTTCGCCGTTGTGCCTCCGGCCAGCACTCCGGCCAACACTCGCAGGTCTAGTAGGCCATAAAGCAAGCCATTCCCTTTTTTTTGGACAGGACATGCGGCGGACGCAGAGGAAAGGAATGTCCGCGTGACACAATCACTCCATTATCATCAGCTTCATCAGTGGAATATGAATGGCCTCAGGAGTGATTTTTGAGCCGACGGACATATTTCTTCCCCCATATCTCCCAAGCAGGTGGGAGAAAGAGCTCTCCGCCACCCGGACTCGAACCCGAACCGATTCATTCCAACACGACTCAACAGACTGGTCGGAACCTCGAGGAATGAAATAAAATATTTTTCAGAAAGTGAATTCGACCCGCTTTCGAAAGGCATAATTGGTCCAATGTGTCAAGAGGAACGTCCCGAGCGGCCGCCAACCCCGACACGGTTTCGCAAGAGACATATACTTTTTTCGCAACTAATTTCTGCCACGGG
>CAJPEV010001588.1:0-48500 GCA_905338385.1 Darwinula stevensoni
ACGTACTTGGGAGCACATTGATGTAATTTGGTTGAAAAGGGCTTATTGGGTTTCTTGTTAAGTTGAATTATGTGATGCAGGGGACGGATTTTATGGCAGGGTCGGAATTTGTCTCACCTACCCTACTGTGCATGCAGTGCTAGTTCTATAGATAGAAATGCCTCCATCAAGGGCTGACATCCACGGGGTACTGCATTTAGAGCAAATAGCAGCGCCAGTATCGGCCCCGGGAATGATCCCAATAATGGCCCAATATGGGTGCCAATACTGGGCCAATATTGATTTTCATTGGCAGTCAACAATATTGGGGTGCTACGGGGGTGCTTTTCCTAGTTGTAACACCAATATAGGTCCGGATTAGGTGCCAGTGAGGCAACGCTTTTCATCAACAGTGCAGCAACTTAAGTTGAACAGTTCTGAAACGTTAATGCAACAAATACATAGCAATCTGCAACGTCATCTCAATGTTCTTTTGTATCACTCGAGAAACGTTGATGTTTTTGACACTTACACATTGAAGCTACATCGATCATCAACATCATTAACACGTTGGCGACAATGCGTCCTGATGCCAGGATGCAGATTTTTTTCAATGAATACCCTCTGGAACTGTTGAGAACGTTCCAGAAGATTATGATTTCGTAATTACTGACAAAAATTCCAAAAAATTCAACATTTTAAAAAAACTCGGCAAAAAAAAATGTTTTCTGGGACCATGCGGCCTGTTGGCAGGACGCATTTTTTGACAAAAAAAAATGCGCGTGGTCCCACGCAGCGGACAAGCAAAAATAGGCTGGTCGTCAACGTGTTAAAACGTTGAGGGAATATTTTGAGTTACTTGGGATAGCGCGGCGCCTGGGCCCTTCCTTCCCGTGGTACAGTTGCACCGCCTGCACACTTGATAGCGATTGTCACTATTTTGCATTTAGCCTGAGTTATTTGATCATTTCGACTACTTTTTACATGGCCTTCGATTCATCTGGTGTAATAGTTCGGTTAGAATAGTTCTCTACAAAGCTGTAGCATGAGCGAGGCAAGATACCAGAACGGAATGAATGGTCACATCGAGGAATTCGCCTGGGTTTTCGCAGATGTTGACGTCACAGAACTCTCCTCAGATGCGAAGTTAAGCAATTATCAGCCGAGTGCAGCAGATTGGGAGCATTTGTAGAACAATGTGATCCAGACTCCTAGAGGGCTGAACCCTCTAGCAGTCCAGATCACCTTGCATCCTTGTTCTTGATGAGGGATGGAGCGGAGTCTCTCCTTCCCTGTCATTCCTCAAAGGCACTCTCACTTCGAAGAAACGACGTTAGGCATTGTACCCGGAAGTCGTTAATCCTTAAAGCCATTACAGTCCTTTGAGATTCTAGCTAAAAGGAAAGAAAGGCCCTTATTTGAGTGTACGTTAATGTCAAGAGCATATCGATGGTTCTCCCTGGCTACTGCGTTGTTACACAGGGCAACAGATTGCCGTGAAAAGCTTTTCCCCGTCTTTTTGCCCTCTCCTGTTTCATGCTGTGCATTAACGATCATTGAAATCTTAAAGTAAAAAAATCTCTCCATATGCTCTATCTAGGCCTATGTTGAAATAAACATAGAAAAACATTTTTTCTATGTTTATTTCAACATTGAAAAAAGATCGGTCTCGGCCATACAGAGTCATTATAATCAGGAGAATTAAATCTTCCTTGCGTCGTGGTTTTACTGGTAAGACTCGCATCTGTGACCTCTTGTTGGATTTCACTTGTTCTGATATCTTCATCTTCATAACCTAGCGCCATCTCCAACATGTATTGCGCCTTCATCCAACCGAGTCCACGCATTTGCTTCTTGGTGCTTTGGAGACTCTGAAACCTATGTGACCTTACGGCATACGTAATTTGAATCGACTCTTTCTCCCTTTATCGTGGAGTTGGGATACCCTACCACACTCTGCGGTATCGAGTCCTTTCACTCCTCCTCCTTGCCTTATGATTCGGCTCTAAAGAAGATTTATCGAGCAAGGTGTGAATTGGTTATACTCCAGTTTCGTGCTTTCGATTTTTGCGATGGTCCTTCAGGAGGCATTCGAGTCCTTTACGGTTTTCGATGTCGTTCACGAGGGTTCATTTTAAAAAGGCCTACTAAATATACATTTTTTGAAGGCAGCACTTCCACCTACTGCATACTTCAAGTTATAATTATCCCCTTTCCACTCTTCTGAGAAACAGTTTCGAAGGGCGAAGAACTCACGTTTATGTTTAAATGAATCCGATAATGCGGCTCCGATAATGCGCGAATCTGACATCTGTTAAAACGATTGTGGTAGAGCCTTTCACGTCATTCAATTGTGACTACCGTGATCAATTTTGAGAACTTACATCTCGACACATTCTCCTTTTTTCCTTAGGCACCCGCACGCTTGTCAACGTTTTAACCAGTCGTCATCTTTGGGAACGTGGTGAAGCCCCTGTTTGACTATAGAACCCAGGGCTCGCTTCGAATGATATTTATTTCCTGGAAAGTAATCCTTGAATTTGCTAACCCTTCAGTACGTGAGATTTAAATCCATTTGCAAAACTTGATTCCGAAGGAGATTGCGATTTAAATGGCTAGAAAGTACCTTTTCGCTTAAACGGTCATAATTTATGTAATTGTAATTGGACTTCCAGTTGGGATTTGAGTTTTGGGTTTCAAGTTTTATTGTTCAAACGACACCTTCAAATTTCAAATATAAAAAATTCTCAACAGAAGAGATGCAGTAAATTACAGCTGCACTAGTACATCGTATGTCGGACGACCGCATATCACGCGTCAGCCGGTCGTACAGCGTAGGTCACACATATTGAATACTAGCGAGTTTGTTTGACCTTCGGGCAAACAAACTCGCTATAGTCGCGCCTTCGGCGCTCAATTACATTGAATAGATATTAATCCATGTATTCTTTGCGAAATGGCAAACACGCATTTAAAGTACGTCCCCGTTGAAATACGTGGCATATCTGGTCGAAGTCTTGATTTTCATCAAGTTCTTTACTTCTATTATTCTATGTATGCCTAACTTGAAATCTTTTCTTGTGTCCCTTTTAGTAAGGGTGGAGAATGCATTTTGAAATACTTCCCTCCAATAATCTACGCTAAGGAGACATAATTCAAAAGTAGGATTTTTCCTGTACTCAGCCATTAAACATGTACTTCTGAGGGAAGTTTAAAATGTCTGTCTCTGTTTCTTTGGATCAAAAAAAAACCGGAAAAGGGGACTTAAAAAAGAACACTGCTGGGATTTAACGAAAAAAATTTTCTTCCGGAATGGAGACTCAGGGAACTCCATGCCACCATGTTTCAGTCTTATACGTTTCCCCTTTTTGAATTAGCGTCAGTCAGTCATTATCTTGAACATACGAGGAATAGCATAATTTTTTTCTTTACGCAGCTATCCATCAGGTACTTATTGGCCAAGGTTTTTAACT
Organism: Darwinula stevensoni; assembly: GCA_905338385.1. Lineage (NCBI taxonomy): Eukaryota > Metazoa > Arthropoda > Ostracoda > Podocopida > Darwinulidae > Darwinula > Darwinula stevensoni. The sequence goes on from CAJPEV010001588.1 coordinate 3,453, forward strand.
TGTATGCGCTCTCTGTTTTGCTGGATCAGAAAATTTGTGAAAATACTCCATATGCAAAAAATATGTGCTCAGCCATTTTAACCGAAACGTACCATTTTTTTACCGAGATCAATCCTCAGTGAACTATATGCCCACAGCGTTTCAATATTAGACGATTGCCCCTTTCGATGATGAAAACACATGTTTGGAAAAGCCGACACACCCTGCCCAGAGGGGATGTCGGTTCCCAAAAATATGCCCCAAGTGGCATGGATCTAAAATTTTGCATTTTTCCTGAACTCATCGTCTCGGTAGGCACGTCCATGCCAAGTTTCAGCTTTCCATGTCTCTCCGTTTCACCCAAGCAAGAATAATGTTATGGTGGGGGAATGAGCAACGGGATATGCAAGGCAAAGAAGCCAAGGGATAGCCAAGAATTGAACCCGGACCTTCAGCTTCCCACGCAGATACACTACTACTACACCACCGAACCTAGCACTTACAGTTGCTTCTCTGATTGCCATCCTCATCTGTCACAAAATATATTCAAGAAAAACGTCTCCCCCCAAAAAGAAATTCCCCAGGGCATGTACCTCCAAAGTCGGATTTATTCTGAATTCGGCATCTCAAAAGGTACATGTGTACCAAATGTCAGATTTCTAACCCTTCTAGAACATGGTTAGAATTAGTGTCAGTGAGTCAGTCAGTCACGATCGTCTATATATATTAGATATGAAAGGCTAAATAACCAAAATACCGAATGAGAAGGAAGTGGTAACAATTAAATTCAACCATTCCTCTCAAAAACACTATCAAGTGATAAACAATGCGCCATGGCACGTTGTCCAAATGCCAGAATAAATCACTGACTTCTATGATGAAATGAGATTGCTGATTTGACTCTCGGGAACAGCAAGAGCCGAATTCAAGTTTTGTTCCTCCCAGAAACCGGTGAGCAGAATCATTTCATTTAAAGCAGCTTGTTAAAGCTTTTTGTGGTAATGGGACTCCGATGTGCTTTGGTGATGTGCTTGAGTGATGATGTTTTGATTGTCCCTTTCCCTCGGTATGGAAAAATGGACCTCATCCCTCATCCTCTAGTAATCACACAGTCCAAAAGATTCATTGGGTTGAGTGAATCAATACAAGGCAATTGATCCAATTTAGGAGGTTGTCGGTTACGCCCCTCCCTCCTACTTGAGGCAGAAAACACCAATACCAGTCTCCTACGTTGCAAACCTCGGCCGAATTGGTTGCAATCGGTCACATGATCTTTCACGTCAGCCGGAGGACCAGGAAGGAAATCAGGAGGAAGAACAGCGAAAAAAATACTCAGTCGCCCGAGATGAAACGCCTTCGCAGGATTCGCTGGCTCCTCGTCTGCCTTCTTTCTCTCAAGACGGAAAGCGGTTTTCTGAAGTACTACGCAGTCCACTCAGGTCAAAGGTATGGAAACGTTTCTCGGAGAGTCCTCACTCGCCACATGGGAGACTGCAACATCATATGCTCGAGCGAGCGACCGAGACCATGCAAGGCCTACGACCATCGAAGTTCCGATGGATCCTGTGAGCTGATTGTGAACGACAAGAGCTCGCTCATTCCGTCAGATGGATATCAAGCATACGTCCAGAGTCAGTCGCTCTAGCTAATCTTTATTTTAAATTTGATTCGTATCTGCATCATCTGAGTTACCTAATTTGCCTTCACATGTTTTCGTTCAAAATTCACCCATTACCGGTATCCTCCGACTAACTCATCTTCTCTCCATTCATGTCAATCACCGACCCTTCACATGTAAGAGTGAATTTTGTGTTTTGGGGCACGTCCTTCGTCCCCTCGCTCAAGACCACCATGCAACCGCCTGCGCTCGTCTTCGTCTTGGTCGTGATCCAAGAGAGATGCCCTCACCGCGCAATTCCGTAGAAAAAATTGTCAAATGCAAATTTGCAAGTGCATGTGCATGCGGTCTCGCTATTCCATTTACCATGCAGACAATGTTTTATTTCAATCTATAAGAGTGAGGACTGTAGGGAGTATCCAATGAAATCCAAGATTCATGGAAAGCGATCAAACTTCTCATGCAATTCAAATATGAGACTCATGATATGGATTCAAAGAGTTCCTCATTCCCATCAGGATATCAGGTCATCGGGAAACTTAAATGAGAAGCTCAAATTGCATCCTGGACTATAAAGAGAAGTATATTTGCCATTAAATCAACGGTTTCCTGATCCCTCTTATCTCCTCCTCTATGCTAATGAGCCTTCCCGATAGCTCCCCTAGTCTCTCCTCCAAGCTACAAACTCTGCATACCTGGCATACCTCTCGTTCACTAATCCCACCTACCCAATCCCCGCAACGAACGCATCCACACATTCTAGGCATCTTACTTAATGTTATTGATTCCTATTGAAACTCCTACTGCTTTAGACTTTTACTTTGCAGTACTTCACACTAGTTGTAACCCGGTAAGACGTACAGTCTTACCGTCCTAGTCCTTGTAGTGAAAGGAATACTACAAATAATGCACCAATAATTAAAGTAAGCTGATTGATATTGATCTAATGTGAATTTAGAGGTAGCTATCAGGAAACTTATTAATACTACTACAAAGTAGCCAGGTAACAACTAACTCACGACTTAGCTGACAGAACCACGAGAGTATCCTTCTATACGTCCTCACGCTACGAACGCTCGACCAAGACGGATGATATTGTTGAAGTAACTGCAGCCATTCTCTGTTGAAAACTTCAAGTAAATACGTTTTTAACCTGTCACAGAGCAGCTGTGATATATGAAGGGTGAAGATTGGCATGTTACAAGCACAAAATTAAGAAATTGTATCTGAAGTATTTGCAGAAATACGAAGCATTGTTACGATTAAACCATTGTTACTTTTGCCCACCTCACCCGAGTTACTTATTTTGCTTAAGTCTCACGGTCATCTAAATCGGAAGCATTCATTTTCCAGTAGTCCTTTTACCGCTACTCTCTAAAGGAAACTGAGTGCAAATGACATTTCTTGACGTAGCCATTACTGGTTCTGAATCCACGAAGTCTTACCCTTTTAAATCCTTGGTGATGTGCATTGAGTTCCTGGCAACTTTCAAGAAAGATGCTGCATGTCCTATACACAGAGCATCGACTTTCGTTATTCTAGTAGTATTACGGATTATAGATAAGGTATTTTTTTTTAATTAGCGCTTAAAAGGTATAGCAATGTAATATATGGCGAATCGAGCTCAAGTTTGGGTCATTCCCTTGTAGAAATTCGAACGTGTACAAATTATCAGAAATATTTCCGGTTGCTTGCAAAAACGCAATAATAAAACCTAGGTTATGCTCCGGTGAACTCTGTGGAATCTTTTATAAATCTGTAAAATGCAAAAAAAAAATATTTTAACTTTCTCATGGATATGTGATACTATGCAAATGTATAAGCTTGAGAAGAAGTTGCATTTGTGCTATAAAAAAGGACCCTGAAATTTCGGACATCATCCGAAAAGTTGCAATCTAATGTCAAACATCCTAGGTGGTACATAATAAATTGTCATTTCTCTAGAGACAGATTCTATCCTCACGGAGGAGCAAACTCCGGAAATTGTACACACTTGGAAGAGATTGTGCGAAATTCAATGGATTGCTTAAGCTTTGGTCTTAGCCTGCTTCTTGTCTTTTTCCTGCTAGGCTAAGACCAAATACCAAATTTGAAGAAAAAGCATGTTGCATGTATTTGCCGAAGTTTGCTCCACTGTCAGCAAAGATACAACCTCTATAAACATTACGATTTACTACGAACCATCCTGTACGTTGACAAAGTAGCATTAATGCACTCCTTATTCTGAAGAAATCATGTCTGTTCGAAAAGTAGGCATACCGTCTCTTCACCTCTTTCTTGGAAATTTCTGGGAAGTTCAAGGATTAGGGGTCGGTTATGCACGTCAATATGAGATGTGATTATTTCCCTTGATGCGTCGAGATTGATTACTTCCTTCTGAAAAACTCTCCCATTCTCATTTCTTCATCTTCATCGTTCGTTTCCATCCCCAGTCATGAAAGGGACAGGGATTACGCCTTTATTTAACAGAGTCCATGCTTACGCTTCCGACCTACATTCGAGACTTTCTTAGGACAACCTGACCTCGAGGCATATGGAATTCAGATCACCTCTTTCTCCCGTTTCCATGGAAACGGGAGGTACGGATCATAAGGCATCGATATGGTTGAATCCGAAGCACGGTTTCCCGTACCTTATACTATGTTTCTAGCATATTTACAATAACTGATCCTGTAAGCCTTACAGGATCCATCCACAATCACCTTACAGTGTGAGGTGGTCATGAATAATGATAACAGCTCGCTCCTCCCTCCATGGATATATTTCAAACATCCGCCAGTCAATTACTTCAGCTTACCTTTTTTCAATTTGATTCCTATATGCACAATTCGATTTTCATGATATACTTGCTGAACATGTAATGGTTCTATATGAACTCATAACGGGCATCGTCCAAACAATTAATCCTCTCTCCATTCCCGGCAATCGCCGTCCCTTTCGTTAAGGTTACGGGACATTAAAGTATAAACGTTTTCGAAATTTCCTAGACAATAAGAGAAGGACTCTTTAACGTCGTTTTCTCAAACATAACGTTTTTGGGATTTCCATGGAAAAGGGAAATAGCATGAGAGGCGTGGGGCAACGTTTCTATTTCGGTGCAAGAATACAGTCTTTTGAACTTCTTCCAAGGACTAACTTACCTGTTTTCCCTAAACGTAATGATTTAAAAGATTATTTTTAAAGTGTAAAAGGTGTGCACGGTCAGGAAGAGACTGCTTCGTCTAAGCAAAGAACGCGGACGTTTCCCAGGCAACATTTAATTGTATTTCCTATTTCTTTAGAATAAAACCTCGTCAAGAGAATTTTCAATCCATATCGCACGCCATCTCAAGATATAAAGATATATTTGAGTAGGAAGACATCTGAGTAAACAAGTAGCTGAGGTTGCGTAGTTACCACTATTTCTAATTGGGGTTCGGAGAAATAGGACATTTTCATAGGTAACAATTTTTTTTTTCCCCAACACCGCAACAGATTTTGCGAACCTAATATATTCCAATTGTGAATCGTTACATTCCTGATTGTATGAAGCTATTCATGAAACTTGTTTTGTACGGAGCAATAAATTTTCCCTCTTCTTACCAGAATTTCCAACAATTCTTTCCCCACGAAAGCTGGAATACTCAAAAGCTTTCACTGTTGGACATAATGAAAACTGTTATTCCTTGCAAAAATAAAAATGAGATTCAGAAATATGACATTTAATACATGTCACATGAAACATAGCATCTTCTTTCCTGGGAAGATTTTATGATCGACACTGAATGCAGAGATTTCTGCCTTACGAAGCACCCGACGATGAAGAATGCGATTCTGACATACGCCGGATGGGACGGGAGATACCCAGCCCCTAACGGGGCGAAGGTGCTCTTTCACTGTGACAATGGCTTCACGGATGGGAAGAAAGAGCACTGGGCCATTTGCTCTGACACCCCCGATTCTTGGTGCACCTCCTTCATCGACGGCGGTGTATCTTGTCCAAAACAGGGTTAGAAGTCTCTTTGATTCCATATTCAGTCTTACCCAACCTGTGAAAATTTTCTCTCATGAACTTCCCTTATTCGTACTCATCCAGCTCATTGAATGAATTAGAAACATTTCCTCCTGTTCTACATTTCACCTATGCCATTGACTTTCAGGGTACGGCGATGAAAAACTGAATCTGCAATGCATCCTTCAACCTGATTTTTGAATAGTATAATATTTATTACTGAATAGACGGAATTTTTTTGTTTCACTTCATCTCAGAGCTCTTTCCATCCTCTGCTTGCGTCTGAAGTTCCATTGAAGTGGGAATATGCATGCATTGTAGTTACAAAGGGAGATCATCGTTGACGTTCAAAGTCTTCAAACGAGCCTGAGCCGTTGCCCATACGCAGTCATTGTAAACCCTCAATCGTGGCAACAGTGCAACAGGAACCTCGGCAGGAAGTCGAATGAATCGTAGAAAAACTGAAGACGCCAGGATCGCCAGGATGTCTATTGTCTTATCAGCTTCTTTTCCTGGTTGTGTTCTTATCGTACTTAGGCGGAACTGAAGACCAAAACACTCGCGAAGATGCAATTCCAATTCCTAGCATGTCCATTCGAACTATAACCTGGTAGAAAAGAATGTACTAGCATTAGCATGTCGGCGGAAAATAGGGCATCGGCAGGAACCTGGAAGCAGTTCTGGAGATTTTTTTACCCCGGTAGGTAAGTCAGTACGTCAGTGTGCATATAGACGTACTTGCCCCTGAATTAGGATCTAGCAGTTTTCTTTTTAGAAAAGGACATTACTATTTGGAAAGCGTCACGTTCAAATTCAAATTCTAAAGCACAAAAATAAACAATTCTTATAGCAGGTTTCCGGATATTTCTCGAATTTATTTGCCACTTGGAAGGTGATCTGTATGCATGTGTGGGGTGAGAGAGTCTTTTATGATAATATTAAGTTGTTTGTTTTGACTTTTCATCTGTTCTGCTAGTGTACCCAAATTGTCGAAAGACGGAGAAGGGAAAAGGATACTTGGGTACTTTGAATAAGACCGAGACTGGAAAGGATTGCATCAGATGGGATCGACAGCCCTACGGGACCCCCAAAGATTTTTCCACATACATGTGGTACGGTGAGCACTTCCTCAACGAGGATGTGGAAGCGTCAATGAACTATTGCAGGAATCCTGCCTTGAGGGAGAGGCCTTGGTGCTTCGTCTCGGACAGCAAAATTCAATGGGAATACTGTGACGTTCCCTTGTGCGAGGACTTGGGTATGTAATCCATGAGGTCGATTCCTTTCACGTTCGCTACTTGCTCAATTTTACAACTCCATTCCATTCCCTTCGTAATTAAATAACCTTCATCCCGATAATACCGACACTTAACGTGAAAAAGCTCAAACTCTATTTATACATCTTATTCTGAGAAATTAAGGAAATTAATTTGTGAAGGTCACACTTAAAAAGGGGATTCTTTTCCTCTATTCAAAGAATGATCGACGATGCTGTTTCCTTCTTGTATTCACTAAACAAGCCCTGCTCATGGATTCGGATCAGAATTGAAATTGGGAATGGCAATGTATCAGAGGAATGTGACCGATCAAGGTATATCGAGTCCGAGTCAGAAGTTGAAGGACCGTGTCTCACCATTTAACTTATTCAAGGACATGCAGCTTTCATGAGTCATCTGAGACACTCATTGCAAAAGAGAACTAGGGTTGACACCCCGGCTTCTGGCCTGTCTCCGTTGGCCAGTGAGGTTTAAATCCAGCACAATTAGATAATCCGACCGTTTTCAAGCATTCTATCAACATCTTCCATTATGAGGACCTATTACTAGTGTTTACCGGTGTGCGCACAGGGTGTCCACTTCCTATGGGAATCGTATCAGCGTCGTCAAAAACTGTGGCTAAGGAGGCAAAAAACTGGGGGGGGGGGGTTACCCTATAGAAGGAAAGAACCCAATGAAAACCAGGAATTTTAAAATATATATTTCACATAGATTCCTATCTTTTATTTCGGGAGGATCGATATCCAACGGAAAAAATTACTGTAATTAAATTTCATTCTTTGATCCCCCAACCATCAAAAGCCTAGCCCTGTCTGGGCCATCTTTACGCCCTCTTCCTTGTCCTCCGGTGGAACAAAATGCACTGTAGCTGACTTTGAGGGAGCCATATTACCAAGAGTGCAACAGTGCAAGTACAAGATGACCTCATAGAACACATTCGTCAGCTATTTACTTACTGTTTGGAGTCCAAGGTTTCCCAAGTACTCTATTGGATAATATTAACATCATAGTGCATTCGTCATCAATTTTTACCCTTGAACTCCTTCATCTGGTTCGGTGCAAGCCGATAATCACTATTCCGCTTCAGGAAACCTTTAATTTAAGACATAATGAATCATTACGAAACTTCAATTTCCTCAAGATGCCTCTTTTCCCGATTAGCTTGTTCTCATGACTTCTTTTTAGCTGCCCTCTGAACCATGCACAACCGTCAATCCTCCCATCATAATTTCATGATCAATATGGGTAGATTTGCGAAATCCAGCTGAGAAATGATGGATTTTTGATGGTCGGGGACTCGAAAGAGATGGCATTTTGTTCAATAAGGTGACTTAATGAGGATCACTTTAAATGCAAGGAGGCCCTCTACTTGACTGGGCTTGCCCATCTTGATCAATCAGTCCAGATCTCATTATTACTGTTCTTTTTCGGAAATTCCTACGTTTCCTCCTTTCCCAATTTTAAATTGGGAAAGGAGGCGTTTGATTGCGCGTTGGACAAGTAGTCTCTGAAAATATTCTCAAATCCCCCACATCTGCTCAATTCCAAAAGCAGCGCTACTTTTGACGCACGAAAGCCTAAAACCTTCTGGAGACAGAGTGAACTAGATTTCATACATGAATGGCCTTTCCCTCATACAACAGAATATATTCAAGGGAAGTGATGATTTTGCAATTTTTCCTTGTAATAACTCTGGGAAGTTAAGTGGCAAGAATATTTCTTCATTTCAGGCTCTTCCCGATGCGGGACAGACTACCCTACGGAATTCTCCATTTAGAACGATATGGGTTTGTTTTTTTTTCTCTAGTTCCACTGGAGTGCAAACTGACGGAAAAGGGAGCAGAATACATGGGGAAAGTGAGCAAGACATTATCGGGTGAAATATGCGTCCCATGGCTGAAAGCTCCCCTGACTGCTCAATATCGAAGATGGGCCTTCAGACTCCCTGCATTCTCGGATGAGGTGGATGAAAGCCACAATTATTGCAGAAATCCTGGGGGTCGTCCAGGGGGTCCCTGGTGCTACTTTCAAACCACAGTAATCCATTCCTTGGACGGATGGGACTTCTGCGACGTCCCCTTTTGTCCTCTTCAGGAAAGAGAAGCCAGTCAGTCAAAAGTTTATCGAGAAAAAGGTTTTAGTTCTTGTGCAGGTCCCATTGTAAGATAGGGTATTTCATGAATATTTTGGAGACGAAACCAAAATTGCTTAGTAAGATTCTACCAGGAGGAAGCCAGTCTTGCTTGAAACCTATGATATTGAAGACCACCTTGTGATCCCCCCTTTTTATATGTAACTTTATAAAATGTAACTTGAAGCCCAACAATGACATAATCACCATGAAACATTAGAGGAAATACGGGTGTTTTTGAACGCGTCGAACTCCTTTGTGCTTGTCGGCACACCATCGAACGTAAATGAAGGCACCCTTTCCAAAGCTCGAGATCGCAGGTGGGGCTTCTACTGGATTTGATTCGATCGTACTATTTTTCCCTGAGCAGGAGATGTGTTGCCTATTATCCCCAGGTTTCCGCACAGCATGAATCCAATGCATTAATTCTGATTAATTAAGAGATCGATATGATCCACCTCAGATTTTATTTAAACCGAGACTTCACTACCGAAATGATCGACTGATTTGGACATGATTGGGCAGAGAAACAAATGTGTCACATGAGTTGTGACACGTGAAAGGAAGCCCTCTGTTTAAGTTTAAACTGTTAATCAGTCCGTGAAGTTCATAAATGGTGAGTATTTCCACTTATCTCCTTAAGCATCTAACAAAAATGCTCATGACTTTGTAAGAACTTTTTGAACTCCTGCATGGGAGCAAACATCATCTGGTGTTTCCACTGCAACAGTGGCTAATGGAGGTATAATTAATATGTCGTCTTCCTACACTGAAAATAGGCTCACGATGATAGAACTTTTACACAGTATCACGAACCCTATTTTTCTCTAACCGACATTTCCACTAAGACTAATACCAATTGGGAAAGCGTACGAGGTTCCGTGTCTCGCTTTAGCATAGTTGAATTTCAGAGTGAAAGCCAACACTGATTGATGTCTTCTTCGCAGATGAGAATCACAAGTCAAATGCGACTTTTCCATTATATTGTTATTATTTTGATTATTAATTGATTTTTATTCATATTTCATACACACTAATCATAAATGTTGCAAGTAAAAATTGTATTGACTGCGGATTGTACCACTAACTGCCCTATTACGTCTGGGCCACCCTGTATATGCGGAATGCCTGCCGGACGCTTCCCACATGTTGTTCCACTGATTTAACAATGGAAAGCATAAGTCTCTTCAAATGATTTCCTCAAGTCAATTGCCACACCAAGAAACCATAATTCTGGAAGCGGCGGCGACGCGATTGTGTCAAGTCGCAGTCGTTTGCACCAAACAGTCAAGTACTTATGTCATAATCTGAAAAATACAAATCAGAAGCCATTTTATGCATCTCTGTGTTTGTTTCTCTACAGCAACATCTCTCGAGGAGTATGCAGTGCAGTTTGCTTGTGGCAAAGTCACTAAAGCGATTATCATTATTAATATCTCGTATAATCGTGGAATCTCCACAACTACGTACATGAGAACTGGCATCTGAACGTGCTCTTATACGTGGGCCATTCTATACCAACTGACCAGATAAAATAAATATATGATTGACGCTCGACAGACTCAGAGAAAATTGCAAAAATGCAGAGCGGATAGATCTTACATGAAACTCCAAAGTCCAAATTTTTCCATTTCCCTTCCCGTTGGTAAATGAGATAAGAATTTCGAAAGTTTTCCTCTTCAGGATTATGTGACCGCCCAAACAAAATGTCATTCCTCTGAAACAACGCCAGCTAGAAATGCGTGTCGTGGCGCCTGCGCGACCTCAAGGCAAACGAAATAGGAATTAGTTTCTTCTCCTGTTACCATGGACTCGGGAAAGCCTGGCACACTTTGCGATATCGATTCATTCGACATTCCTCATCTCAATTTTCTGAACCTTATACATAACGCAGCTCTGATGGCGGTTTCCCGAACACGGTATGGATTGGCTACTGTCCGAATCCATCATTTGAAAGTTTGGGAAGGCCAATCATAAGGTATTAGAAACCATTAGGGTATTCAGTATCACGAGGGTTCGTTTAAAAAAAGGGCCTACTAAAAATATATATTTCGAAGTCAGCAATTCCACATAACTGAGCACTTGAAGTTATAATACTTCTGTTTTACTTCCACTGCCTTCTTTATTTTAGCCCTTAACCTCTACTGAGACATAGTATTGCAGGACCAAGTACGTGTCAATGAGATTCCTTTAATGCAGTTCCCCCCCCCCCCCCCCGCCGACCAAAGTTCAAGTAGCGTAAGAAATCAATTCGAGAACGATCACATGTGGCCTCCATATGAAAAGCTACCATATGTCATCGTCTGGGATATGTCAGATGGGAGCTTTCACCATTCTGAAAAAAAAAATTGAAAAAGAAAAAATTGCTGACTTCTATGATGAAATGATTGGGATTGATGATTTAACTCTTCATATTTCATGCTCTTGTGATTACACGACTCAAGAAATAATTGGGTGGAGTGAATGATTGCAAGACGATTGATTCAATTTAGGAGGCTGTTTACGCACCTCCCTGCAACTTGGAACAAAAACACCAATAACAATCCTCCTTGTTGCGAATCTCGACCGGATCAATTGCAATCTGTCACGTGATCTCTCATGTCAGTCGCAGGATATGGAAGAAAATCTTGAAAGAGGAACGGCGGAAAACATTCAGTCGCTCAGGATGAAACTCCTTTTCAGGATTCGCTGGCTCCAAATTTTCTTTTTTTCTCTAAAGGCGGAAAGCAGTTTTCTTAAGTTCTACGCAGTTCACGCAGTCTGGAAACAAGTCTTGGAGCGTCCCCACTCGGCACATTGGAGAATGTCACATCGTATACGTGAGCCAGCGACCGAAAACATGTAAGGCCTACAACTATCGAAGTTCCGATGGATCCCGTGAGCTGATCGTGAACGACAAGAGTTCGCTCATCCCGGCCAAAGGATATCAAGCATACGCCCTGAGTCAGTCGCTTCCCCTCTTCATAGCATGATGCCTAGACCCCTTCCCGTCCGTTGTGTGAAGTAAGAGGGGTGATGCATATTTTCTGACCTGATGTAAAAGGGAATGCGATTGATTGTTAAAACAAATTTATTTTCAGCATTTCCTCCCTCGACATCAATACTTGTCCGATTAATGGAACAGGACTTACATTTTATCCGGAAAAAAAATTTCATGGCCAACTAAAAATGCTTCAACGGTTTACTGAATTGTCTTTATTATCACTTTCAACTTGGTGGGCACTTAACAGGAAGTTTTGCTTTAAATGTAAATAGTTGAATGAGTTGTCTTATTGGGACGAATATGTCGTATGCAAGTTGACCTTTCCGTGCAAGTGAACTTGCATAAAATATACCTTGCAACTTGAACCCGTCCGATATTCCTTATGCGTGTTAACTTGCAGGCATCCTTCCTGATGCATGTTAACCCAGACGATGGGCTTTTGCCCAAGTTCAGGAAGGATATCTAAATCCCTAAGGATATACAATTAGACGATTTTAATCAAGAATACATGTAGTGCTCCTGGCATGGAGGGAACGATTAAGGGGGAGGTGCTTCCATCCTTTCGCTTTCATTGATAGCCTTATAAAGTAAGAGTGAACGTTCTCGTTCTCCCACAGCGCTAGTGGCTTTCGTCTGATTAATCCGCCTTTAAATCCGTGATAATGGGTACGAAAGCCCAAGTTGAATGATTATCTGTTGGAGCTCTACGAGAATGCCAGTCTCCCAACAACCCAGTGTTCCCGATAGATTGGTTCGAGAGGTTCGTCGCGAAGGTCAAGGCTGCAATGATCAATGAGAAGAAAGTCCGACTGGAGCACGGAAAGATCATCTTCAAGCACTAGGATTTCCTAGTCGTCGAGGAATGAAGAGAAATTTGCGAGGAAGGCGAACGATCAGTAGCGTATTTTGGCTGAAGTGTCGCCAAACCCCACCCGAGCGATATCAAGAAAAAAAAAATTACCTCCTAGGGGGCGCCAGACGCAATCCCAGGGCCACCAGGGGGGCAGCTGCCCCCGCCCCCTGCCCCCTCCCTTAAATTACGCCACTGCGGACGACGCATCTAAAAGAAAAAAGGTGCACAGTCAACAATACCCAGTACAACTCTGGATCCCACGGGTCACGGACGTGTTCCAACAAATGAATGGAAATCAAAAAGGTGTAAACGTGTTCTTGAAGCGCCTCTTCCACGCTTTCAGTTTCGCAGTCCAATTTCGTAAGGACGCTTCAGCTGATCTTAATAGCTGACCTTCTGATCCTCCCTCATGGTTATAATCGTAAGGATCAGGTCGCCAGAATCGCCAGCTTATGCAGTTCCAAAGCCCATTTTCCGAAAAAAAAACTTTCTCATGCATCCCAAGAATCATTCACCATTACAAAAATGCAACGTAGGACATACTTGCATTATTTTGAACGCCATATGTGAGCGAAAAATATATAAATAGAAGATAGCGAAGCAAGTTATAGCTAACTTTCCGTGGATTTTTGTCAGGCATCAGTGATCCTGTTAAAAGATAGACTCAGTCTATATTTTACAGGGTGTCCATTTAGTGACTACCTATGGGAGACATTTTTCACACAGAATTTGAGAACCACTTTCTTATTTTTGTAGGCTGTTTATCAGCAGACCTCAGAATCGTGTCACATCGTTTGTTCCTACCAATCTAGTGAGACTGAGAATTGATTCACTAAACACTTGTTTAAATTACGGTTTCACACATTGTGTCATATTTTCAAACGGCTACGAAGAATTAGTAGTTACTAATTCTCTGATAGATATTAGGGACTTAGTAGCTTCTAAATCTTTGTACCCCTTTGAATATATGACCCAAAGAGTGCAGCATTCCAAATTGTCTGCCAGGGCAATAACCTCTACGATCTCCAGGTTTTGATCTCTTGTAATCGTTTTACTCTGGGGCTACTTAAAAGGAATTGTTTACAAGGACAAGCCCAGAAAGCTAAAAGAGGAGGAATTCTCAAGAATGCTGCCAAGAAAGGGTTCAGAAAGTCAAGAATTCGGCGGTCAAAACACTTTCAGCCAATTTGTCGAGTAAATTCCCAATGTTTATTATTTTTATATCGCCAAACGCTCTAGCGTTCAATCAATATCTTGATAACTGCAAGGAGTTGTCGCAATATGGTCGAACGGCTAACTTTTCCTGGAACTGTTGTCTGAATTTCTTTTCCATTCAATTGATTAAAAAAAAATCTTAAAACACTAGATGTGGGTGTTTCATTCCCGGCCAAGCCATAGTGGATGGAGGAAAGGTCTATTCCAAGGCCTGTCCGTTGTCAGTCTTTAAAATGAAAAAACCTACTTCGAGGTATAAAATATAAAAGTCGTGCGTAGGAAGTCACTTCATGGACACCTTTTTTTGGCCAGTAGAAGGAAACTTTCGTGGAATTCGCTGCATTAATTGTTGAAGGTCTTTAAAATGCGGCTAGATAGTGCCTACAAGATACATGTTTCTACAGAAGGGGTACAAAATCATTGCCCAGCAGATGGTAGAAAAGGGGTGGGCCTGAGTTGCTCCATGGGATTTATGTCTCAATATTTAGCTGGCCTCTCCAGGACCTCGAGCAGCTGTTGACTCAGCAACTGTTGGACGATCTTCACCTTATGCATTTGATCGTTGCCATGCTAAAAATACATCGACATCATATCAGTTAATCGTTTGCAACAATTCGTCCTCCAGGATGGATCTGCAGATCAGTGTTCCATGGAGCCGATGATCTTGCACATGTGGCCGTTTCCCTTGGTCTTCATGCAGCCCAGATCGTGATCGAGCAGCCTCATTGCTTGAACGTCTGCTTGACGTATCGACCTGGCCTCACGCTTCCAATACCAGGCGTGGCCATCTGAGCCAAAAGGGTTGATCTTAGTCTCCTCCGACCAAGTCATCAATCATCCAATCTATGTTTTTTCTGGCGAACTCCAGGCGGGCCTTGGTATTTACTGACGAGAATTTCGGCTTTTCTTCCTTGTCTGCTGCACTTAAATCAGCTTCATGGAGGGCGCGGCGAAAGGTTCTGACGCTAACTTCGACTTTCACGTTGTCCCTGATCTTGTTGGTGACCTGATTGGCTGCTTCCAGCTAAACAAAGGTGATGGGCATGGACGCAGAATCGCTTGTCTTGAGATGACAGCTTCTGGGGAATGGAAAGGGGTACGAAGATTACATTAGGTTACACAACTGTCATTAATTCCATCCTAAATATGCCATTCCATCCTGTGAGCCAGAATGGACTGGATTCCAACTGAACTGGGATATCTCTTCGGACAAGTGTTTCTGAATAATCGAATATATTTCATTATGTTCTATATAGAAATGAAAATACATAAAAGTTGGAGAGTACGGCAGAGATGCTCCAGTTATATCAGGACTCATCAGAGGCGCTACATTCTCGTCATTTCGCGTCGGTTGTGCACTGCAGAAAAAACCTCATATGATCTTCATGAGGATTACTTCGCGATGATTTCCTCATAATATACTCAGCGATGAGAAATTTCTGAGTTCTCATGAGGAAATCGTGAGTTTGGAGTGAGGTTTTTCCAGCAGGGATACCTTCAAAAAGGATAGTTTCACGTGTGTAAGTACAATATAATGCGACATAATTTTCCACAGATTAAAAATACTTAATGTAGATTGCAGGCCTTTTCAAAATATTCTCATTTGAACATTGAATCTATAATAATGATGTGAGATGTTTCCTTTAACCGGTTTTAAAACCAACTCTCCATACAATGACCATAATGTAAAACACCAATAGTGGTAAACGGATTTGACAAGCTCTTCCATCAGAAAATTTTCATTGGCAGAATTATTTGTCACTTGTGGGACAACAGAACGCTTTCATGACATATTTCACAAGGAATGAAGCCTTGGAGGAATGAAGGAATGCATGTAACAGGTCTGGATTTTGGTGCTTGAATCACCATCCCTTCCCATCCTCATTCAGGTTCTGGCAGAACCTGAATCTGAAAAGTCACACACTAAAACCACGACGTTGATGAAAGCAGGACGAAAAAAATTCCCCAAATGTGGAAATTCATGAAAATCTAAAGTAAGATTGACGAACTAGGGGTGATTTTCCTCAGCTTCAAACTTGGTTATCTAAAGGAGACACGTCAAAACTAAAAACCTTCATTTAACAATGTAAACTGAATGTGCCCAGCAATTCCTAAACCCCAAAACGCCCCTATTGCCTCACTGCTTCCTATGCTGACGAGGCATCTTTAGTGAAGATAGTGGAATGAGCAGAATGGGATGTCACATTCTTCCTTTTCTTTCTCATTGAAATAACAGTAGAGCTGCTCATTCCCGCGGGTCGGGTTGCGACAGAAGTTATGATTCTCCGTCCTCACGTCCTCTGGGAACCTTGACCAATTCTCCAGCAATATTGATTTGCTCCAAGGTAGACAAGGACGCCCTGACACAGTTACGTTTCGGGTCCCTGCGTACTCTTCTCCGTCCAACGTCCACTTGCATTCCATCTTGTCTGGTGGAGAGCAAAATTAAAACACATGATACATGATACATCTTTATGAGAGAAAGAAAAACGATTTGCATGATTTGATGCTGTGATCATGGGCGCCAAATGAACAAATAATTGACGCATTGAAGTCCAACTTCCGTTACTTGCTAAAATGGACATTATGTATCTTCCTGCGAAAATAATTTCTTATTGAAGGGAGTACGCCGTGTGTCAGTCGAGGATACACTCTGTATGATTTAGATTTGCTTCATAGGAAATAAAATCCTTTCTTTTCATTTTTATTATTTTAAAACGAATTTCACATATTAGCACCAGAAGAAAAACGTTTCTTAGGTCTCCATATGCTTTCGAGAATGTATGCTCTCAGTATCTGTTCAACAATGCAATATCTGAAGGAATGTTTCCTTCTGCAATTCCACATTATGCTGTGATAGTTCTCGTTTAACCTTCCTATTCTGTTCCCATTTTAGGTACATCATTTACGTTCGGGTCACCCTGACCCGATACACGTTTCCTATGATTTGATTAGGAATGTGTTTGAGTTTCTATGTTGCTTCATGATTTACTAATAGCAAAAGGATAGATCAAACTTGTGTTCATGGTTTTATCGGCAATTTTGCATATATAATTATTACTAAAACTGAGTTATTTAAGAAAGAAGTTGCACCGAAAACTGAATTCCAAAATTGTTAATTGCGACAAAACCGTTATTTATTATTGACTTTGTAATTAGGGCACATGTACGTTGTGTGTGCTTTGCAAAGATATTTTCCACACGACGAACATTTGATGCTTGTTTTGTTGTCATTTGTTGAGGAACAAAAATTACATCTCGCTCTTTTTTTGCTGCATGTTGCACTCGGTCCAGCACAGGAGCTCGAATCTTTACATGGTCCAGGCAGTCGCGCAGTAGTGACGACGGCTGCTGAGGACGGTGTGCGTGGCAAATGTTCTCTGGTCTTCAGCAATGGGCAAAATAGCTGCATGCCCAATTCCTCTAAGAACAATCTTCTTTTGAAGAGTTTGTTTTCGTGCCATCCCGGATTTATGGCAGTATACAGCACTTACGCGTTGTAAGCCGAGATGTCCAACATGTCATAAAATACTATCATTGGCCATCGTTTTGTCATGGGTTTGCAAGTGTAAGTGGAGACGCACCTATCAAGACTGTCCACTCCGCCTTTGGGATTGTTGTAGTCAAGAATGATATGTGGCATCTGTGAATTCTCAGGGGAAACAGCGTCATCTTGATGCATTGTACTGAGTAGAAGAACACACTTCCCCTTTTTCGGACAATATGGCACCAATGCCGTGTAATCTGTGAACACAAATTGCGATGAAAACACAGTTCGTCCCGCGGATCACTCATGGTCGGCGGTATTTCAGGTTTGTTTCTTCTTAGCGTCCCCAGAATCGTCAATCGACGCTTCAGGAATTCCTCTCCCAACTGGTACGACGTGAAAAAAATGTCACATGTTACGTTGTGTCCTTTTAGTCCTTCCACCAAATCGAGCACTACCCTCTTGGCTTGGTTTCTTTCAGGGCGGCCACCAGCTTCTTTCCCGGTGTAAATTTGAGCATTCCACGCATAAAATGTCTCGCTGTCGCAAAGCATCCACACCTTGATGCCATACTTTGCTGGTTTTTTCGGCGTATACTGTCGATAAAGACAGCGGCCTCCAAAGCCCACAAGCTGCTCGTCGGTCGTCACGGTGGAATTAGGATTGTACAAGCGGCGAGGGTTTTGAACCCACTTGTCCCATAGGTTGCGTATAGGCGCCAGCTTGTCAGAGACTCGTGGCTGGGTTCGAGTTGACTTGTCGCCAAAGCGTAGTACCCGACTAATTAGATGAAATTTCTCTTTCTACATTGTTGCCCGAAATATGGGGCGGCCAGTTTCCGCATTCCATAGGGATGATGTGGCCTCATTTGGAGATCTGCAAACACCTGCCAACGGAAGGAGGCCAATGTAGCCTCTAAGTTCTCGATGAGCAATTGGTTTCCACTCCTCGCCGTAGACACGCACTCCTTTGTTGGTCATCTTGAGTATGATGTTCTCAAAAGCTGGCGGAATGAGAAGGTGGAACGCTGATTGGATGGAATCGATTCGTGCAGTTGCATACGCAGTTGGACCAGGTGGCATGTTGACTACATTGCGAGGTGGTGCCCGTCCACGTTTCTTGCGAGGCTCTTGTGACCATTTTATGTTTCCGTCGCGGGAATGAAGCGATGCATGTCCCATTCGTTCATGTTGCGTTCGACTTTTACGCCTGCCCCTCTCTTGAGACACAGGTTCAACACCACTTGAACCAGTCGAAGTCGAAGTCTCAGGCGTAAGCTCTGACAAGTGATCTTCTTCGTCAGAGGCGGAGCTTTCATGGTCCTCATCTTTATGAAATCAATTAGAGTATCTCCGAATCCCATTTTTCACGTCCATGCTGAATACCATTGAATGCAATGGAACTTACCCGAGAAATCGCGCAAGAGAGCAACAATAGATGCCGTGTCAATGGGTGTTCACGAACTCATCATTCCGAGCTAGCCATAGTAACAGTCAAGACTGAAACAATCCGAGGGGGATCGATTCTCAAACCACATAACTGACCCAGGTCAGAAGCGGAGCTATTTTTAGAACGAGATGCAACTCGATGCTGCAGACGTGCATGAAAAATACACTATTAAAGCAATCGGGTCATTTTGACCCGAACATAACAGAAGGGGGTAACACAAATATTTCAGTAATGCTTCGTGGAAATGAATTGGGATTAGAGGTCGTAAATATATTCGACAAGTTAGGAAAAGTCAAAAGATTTCAGATTTTTTCGATGAAATATATGGGAGTTACGCCAAGTTAAATGAGTGTTTCGGGTCATATCGACCCGAACAGAATAAGCGGATGAAAATACGACAATGATTCCGCTGTCTGATGACTCTCTTGGAATGTAATGCATCTAATTTAAGTATCCCTTGTTTTTTCAACCGTGAGATGACCCATTTGGAACCCGATAGAACATTTTTTTGCGGAATGAATTGAGCTTACTGGGGTAATTGGGGCAGAGGGGGATTCCGCAGAATTCCCATTCAATGCCAGGATCTTCTACGAAGCACCAAGGTTGCTCCCTCAACGTCGGGTTCCTGCAGAAATTTTGGTGCAATGTGGCATTGCGAAATCTGAAATGGTCATGATAGAGTATATTTGGATCGAAGTCCTCTGGCGATCCATAAGTCTGGGAATCCCATCTGAGACAGGGCTTCCCGGTCTTCGTCCTTCTCGCTGTCCCCACATATTCTTTTCCCATCCTGGTCTGCAAACATTCCGGGTATCCTTCCGCCGGTGCCCCTGCCACATTTGACCCGTCAAAATTTTTCATTCGCCTCAAAACAGTCTTTACCCTACCCGAATCCTTATTACAACTTATCCAGACAAGAATATGACGCTCAGCTTGGTTTGAAAAACAAGCATTCTATTGAAATGAAAAACAGCTGACAAGGGCTCATATATTGTCATTCTAAACCGCTTTGATTACATCTCTAAAGCTAATAAGCACCTTGAGAACAAACTCTTCTATCAAAAACACAGCTCTGATTCGAGTAAACGCTTTCTCTCTGACGTCTGAAAATGTCTGAACATTTAAAGCTGAGAATATTTCACGTTAAAGCTGAGAATATTTCTGAAAGTTCATTCCCACCCGCCCAAAACCTGGCATCTTCTATATCCTGCCAAAGATCCACAAACCTGATTGTCCAGGACGCCATTTTGTCAGCACTCTTGGCACTGTGACAGAGAGAATCTCACGTTTTGTGGATCTCCATCTAGCCCCTCTGGTCCCTCTTCTGCCATCCTACCTCCGCGACACTCATGACTTTCTTTGCCAACTGGAGCTCACTAATATTGACAAGCTGCCACTCAACCTTGCTTTAGCCACCATCGACGTCCAGTCGCTTTATACATCCATTCCTCATGACGATGGCATAAAAGCGTGTACTCACTTCTTCAACAAACGGGTCATCCCTTTGACCCCTACTACTACCATTATAGACCTCCTTACCCTTCCTTCCTTCATCCTTCCCATAAAACGCGTGAAACTTCGCGACCAACCTTTATCGCAATAGACGTGAAAAATTCTGGATAGAGAAGCTGAAACCCGCTATCAACTCCACAACCTAGTCGGTCACCTAACTTTCCCTTTCTTCCCCCCCCCCCCCCCCGCGCATCCCGATTCTCATTCTTTGCTTCCTCACTGTATTGTCCCTCTGCTTTGTGCCTGTCTTTTCTGTTGCCCTCTTTCCGCGTTCTTCTTTGGTTACTTCATTTCATTCATTTTTCATCTTTTCTTTTTATTCCGCTTTCAATTAACACTTGTGTCCTTGAAACGTTGGTTTTCCCTTAAAAAAAATTTCCAGTTCGAGGCGCCTTTTTGCATTTCCTTCAACTACCCGAATGCCTTTAAATTTTCGAGAAAACAGGCTACCGAAATGCACACCAAGAAATATTTTCCATTCCATGAGAAAGATATAGGTTTCCATTTTTGGACTCATGCTAATTATCCTGTATACATGATACTAAAACATCTGCTGAAGTCCTCATTTAAAAAACGCTTTCAGTAGAAAAAGATAGCGTGAACCCAAATATGAAGCGAAAGAAAAGCATACCATCGATTGCGGAACGCTCATACACTTCAAAGCAGAAAGGAATTCTACATTGTCCCCATCCTTCGCCAGTCCCCGCTTCCGTGACGCACCAGAGACTCTCAGTGCCCTCTCTCAATCGCTGTCTCCATCCTACCAAAGGATTGCGACAGTAGTTTTGAGTACTGTCCACGCCTTGGTCAGGGAATCCTAGCCATTCCAAGTTTCCGAGTCTCGGACTGTTTGACAGTCTCAACCAAGATTGACATTTTAAACCATCCGCATCCGCGTTCTTGAACCCTGCATACTCCGTTCCTATTTCAGTCAATCTGCATTCTGCAGGCTCTGAAAGTCAACAAAACAATGCATGAGTGCAATGTGGATAAACTGTAATTTTTAAACATGGAATCTCGTGATGGTGAGTGAATTAGATATCTCGAATGGATTTTCATCGTGAGTCACCATGAAAGTCAACTAAGTGAATGTCTACCCCTCATTAACAAAAGGTTATAATTTAATAGAGGCATTGTCTTCTTTACGTCGTTCCGATTTGCGTTGTTTCGCTTTAACGTCGTTAACTAATAAGAGAACAATATCGTTTAAAGTCGCTCCTGTCCGATGTAACGTCGTTTTGAGTCGAGCGGCCAAAAACATCGGCCCGTAAACGCGACTCGAAACGACGGCAACGCCGACAGCGTAGTACCCCAACGGAGCGGCAACGTTGCCTTTCCCCCCTGATATCCTTTCCTTACCCTTAACTATTTGTTTAATTTTTTTCTAATGTTTAGTTAAGTGAGACTTAAGTTAGGTTAGCGATTCCGAAAATTTGACCCCTGGAATGCATCCCCCATTATAACACTAAGACTATGGGGAAAAAAATTAAATTTCCCATTTACGTCGTTTTGATATACGCCGCCGTTTCTAGGAAAGCATCCCCGACGTAAATCCTAGAGTGGCTGTATTATTATCTCAACCCGAAGCTAGGAACTTCATAAAATTCGTGCTTTGCCCCAACTTCACGTAATTGAAATTATTGAATTGAACAGTGCTGCATCCAAATTGAAGTTTTAAAAATATTACGAAAAAGTTGCGACAAATCTAAGCAATTTTGTAGTTCCCACATCTACTTTCAAATGACAATGCTCCGGAGGAGCACATATGTTTTTCTAATCGTGTATTTTCTGGAACAAAGAGCCTTTAGTAATCTCTAATGTGCATGAAACTCAGTTGAAATGATTAAAATCGGAACAGGAGCTGCCAAAAAAAGAATTCATTTATTAACTGGTATCCCTGTCTACCTGGCCACACGGTCGTCAATTAAGAAAAATGCCTGAGATAGCTTTGATTCAACTTATTTAGACTATTGCATCTCTATCTGAAATTTTACCCCACGAATCCTTGTTTAATTGCATTTTGGAATGGCTCAAGGTTCAGGGTTCGAGTAGGGACGTCACAAGGTATTCCAGTCCCATGTGAAGGTTAATCAGGCATGATGAAATAGGTCTAACCCTCCTGTTAAGTCTCCCCTTATTTCATCTCTATACT
The DNA here is from genome assembly GCA_905338385.1 of Darwinula stevensoni. Lineage (NCBI taxonomy): Eukaryota > Metazoa > Arthropoda > Ostracoda > Podocopida > Darwinulidae > Darwinula > Darwinula stevensoni. Next base: position 26,100 of record CAJPEV010001588.1, read on the forward strand.
TATTCGATTCCCCTAATGATTTTTAATGCATGAATGAGATCCTGACTTGCTAACCTTTCGAACGAGTACAGTCCCAATAATGTTCAGCGCCTCTCATTTAGTAGTTCTCTTACCTCCTCCATCATTTTCCTTGATTCCATCTGGACCCTCTCGAGCAACGTTAGATAATGTTTATTTCCCGGACTCTAAATTTGAAAGCAATGCTCAAAAAAATGGTCTTACAACAAGCACCGCATGGACGGAAAAATAACGCAGGAGCACTGTTGCGTCTCACATAATGCCTACAGTTACATTGAATTTGGTTTTGCACTAACACTATGACAATGCAAATGTCCCAATGTTCGCAGAGCTATTTCCGAGCCCTTGAATCGTTGCAAATTCGTGAGGCTTCAAATAACTTGATGCACACAAAAAACAGTCTGTTTGGATAATCAAAAATCCTCGGTTTTGCTCAGAGACCTCAATTTCTCTTTTCAGCGGACTATCCAGCGCTGCATGGAACAGAAAAATATTTAAATAGCACGGTCTTTACGCAATATGCAAACCGTTATATTGTATGACTTTTTTCCCTTACAGAATGACCATGCTAATGCCAAAATGTTCCCATAACTATTTCACAAGCCCGTGGGTCGTTACGTATTCGTCAGCTTCAGATAATTTGAGTAGATATCAGCAATATAGTCTGTTCATAGAATCAGAGATCCACAGAATTCTCAAATGCTCAAATTTCTCTCTAGCATAAGATCCTTGGAGTCCAAAGTATCTCTGACCTTTTGGGCGATGGCAGAATGGGATGTCACAGTATTCCCAACTAGAATTCACGAGAGAGATGTAGCACCACGGACGCTCTGCCATCGTAGGATTCCGGCAGTAGTTTAGGTCCTGTTCTTTAAAAACTCTATCCACATCTTGACGATTTGCCCGTTCGTGGTATGGGAAATTGAAGTGGAAGGAATCCGTGAACGTGAGATATTCTCCAGCCTTATTCCAACGCACGCATTTTTTTCCGGTTTCTGTTTCGCTTTGGGTCCCTCTATATTCCTTTCCCCTTGTCGTCATTCGGCATTCCGGATAAACTGACTTAGCCTTAACACCATCTGCAATGAAAGTGTTCTCTTGAGGGGATGGGCTGGTGCGCGCGGAAAATGTAGTAGATAATGCTAAAACCACGATGAGGGCACATCGATTAACATCTTATAAATGAAAACATTTTTATTCTTATCCCTTCAATGGCTTTATAGAAATTTATCCAATTATAATGTGCTATTACTAGGTACGAGAAAATGTAACATTTGTTGGATATTTCAGGACCTTGGCAAGATCCTGTGGAAACACCAAAATCACTATAATAACCTTTGGGGTTGAAAAGCATCTAAGTCGAAGTAGAACTGAATGTAGGAAACAAGTGAGCGCGATTAAAATACCCAATACTCAGAGGATCAAGCATCAACATGGCCTTCATGTCAAAGAGTTTTGGTGCCACTGAACCTTAATTCGTCCTATGAAGTGCTCATCTTGGAATTCGCCTATCTTGACACTAATTGATTGTCAGCATTTCAAGACGTAGGACTCACTCGACTTGCATCGGCCCCCTGTCTTGCATGTCCTCTCTATTTCTTCGATGGCACAGAAACGCACTTCGCAGTATTCCCAAGTCTCGCGGGAGCGAGTTTTATCCAAAACTTTGCACCACGGACCACCTGGCATCCCAGTCGGATTCCGACAGTAGTTGTGCTCATCCGTGAGAGAATCTGGGAATGCCTGCTTCCTCATTGCAAACATATCTTCAGTAATCGCACTCTGCATAGTAAGCCATGGTAGGCACGGAGAACCTAAAATGGTTTGGTTTTTTGCGCCCACGTATTCTGCTCCTTGTTGAGTCCTCTTGCATTCTGGTGGCTCTGGAAAGGCAATCAATAAAGATATGACATTTCAAATGCCGCTGCGTCTTTCATTCTTGGTGAACATTTGTAAAAGTTTTCTTTTTCAGCTTATTCAGGAAAAAAAAATCCCTCCCCAAACTCTTACCGAGGAAAGTGGTAAAAGATGTTGATGAATGAAGATGATGATGAATGAATAGAATGAAGTGTTCTGGTCTTAAGAAAATGATACCGTGTAAACCTAAACAATTTGTTGCAATAGTGTATTGTGATATCTTTTATTCTGCAAGCTAGGGTCCCAACTTAACGGTCTAGGTATACTTTTCGATCATGAGCGAAATATCAAAATAACTCGATCATAATAACTCCATCTGGGACTAAGTATCGAACCAAAATATCAGATAACTCGATCATCACAGCTCCTATTGGAATATGGTGTGCCAAGCGTACTAATGCATGGTTCGAAACTGGAAAAATGAGGAACAAAGCCATCTGGATACCCAATCGTTGGTTGCGGTGGCCAGGAAAAGGGCCAGAGATGACTGGATTTGTCGGTTGTAATATTAGATGTCGCTCTCAATTACGATTTCGGTCTAAGTATAACATTTGTATTAGGTGTAGGGGTCCTGGAGGGCTATAGAATTATGATGATCGAGCAATCAGTTATGTGGGTCTAAGTATGGTTGTCGATCATGTATGAGTTTTGATGATATTTCAATCATGATCGAAAAGTATACTTTAACCGGGTAACTGGTTGCTACTTCAAAGTTCGTGACTGGGCGAGATCCTGTTGAAGCGGTATCAGTTCCAACCCATCGGATCTCCTCCCATTGGATAGGTATTTGCTTTAATTTCCTCTGTTTGTTGTCTGGCTCCTTTCGGAAAACACCGGCTTTGATTCTCTCCTTGATTCATCAACGATGACGCGGCTCCAATAGGCAGGGAGAGAGGCCGATGAAGTCATTAATAGAATAGGGTACGGAAGTTTTGGTTTCTCGGATCTTCATATCAAGGAGGTTGTGTAACATCGACATATTAAAGGCTGAAAATCGCTGGCTAAAGATTCAATTGACTGGATTATGTGCGTACATGTGATGTTAAGTAATTTCACATATTCCCTTCGTTTTTACCAGTTATTCTTGCTGCTCCGACATATTTTGTCAAGAGGACGCAACGGAAGCAATAGCTGCGCATGTGATGACATGGTTGACTCGATTGCCGTTCTGATGAGAGATGATCCTGTCGGTCATTCATGAAATGAGTGAGCTTTTCCAAGGTATGATTTTATCATAATGTGTTTCACGAACCCTACCACTCTCGACCTGAATTCATTGATTAATCTCCCTCCTGTCCAGGTTCTCCACGTGCACCTCGATAGGTTTGACTAATAATTGGTGCGAGTGTTTAATGTCTCCATGTTATTCATTATTCGTATGTATAAATGATGCGGTAAAGGGAAAGTATAAGACAGAAGTATGTATTTACACAGTCAATGAGGATGAGGACCTCACGTTCTCGAGAAAAATAAAGGTTTGGTTCTTTTCCAAATCTTTTTTGATCCAACGAATGAGAGAACTGAAGCGATTTTAAAATTGGAGAGGAAGTACCTGTTCAATTGCTGAGTGCAGATCCTACTTTTCAAGTATGTCCTCTCAGGGCGGATTATAAAGAGATTTGAAGTTAGGCATGCAAAAAATGTCAATCTAATTAGGACCTCTCCAATTCTGATCAAGACTTTTGATCTCATTAAATATTCTATTTTGCTTAAATCCAATTTCAAATTTTCTGAAAACTGCGACTTCCTCATTTCTTCTTTGTTGTTATGAAATTTGGCGGTTAACTGTGATATGGTTTGAAGGGCAAAGTCTTCGCATTTTTTTCAAAATTCAAGATGCAGACCGGTTTCTCAAACTATTTTTCGTAATTGGACTACCGAATTTCTCGAAAATTCATGGAAATTATATGTGGAATGGAAACTTAAGTTAATCTGAGCCAAATCTCACGAGGTTCCAAAGAAGCAGTTTCCCTCTGCCGAATAGTGCAAAAAATTTCAAGTTCTTTCTTATAATTTATTAGTAAATGCCCTTCACAAAATCTTGAATTTTTAATGAGCAAAGTCGGTTACCAAGGTAACGAAACTTTAAAAAGTCCGTGAATGCATGATTTCAAGGAATCCCTGTCTATTTATGTTAATAGAATCACTTATAATGCATTATAGCACTGTTTTTAGTGGTTGATTGGGATGCGCTTTCAATTAAAACCTGACAGCCCTAAATATCACCTTATCACCTTATTATTCCATGCTTCAAATAGGTGATTCCTCTGCTGAAGAGAGAAATGCATACATGAGTGAGGAATGCCTATACTCATCCAAACCATGTCAGGATGTCTGCCTAAGTAAGTTTGTATTTGAGCCCAGGGCAATCCTGTTCACTGCTCGGGTTTAAAATTTTGGCCAGTGCATTTTTTTCCTTTATAATTACAATCTCACCTTGACGGGTAGGCAAGATTAACCAGGCATTTCAATGAAAATACCACACTCTCAAACATTTTTCAGTAAACATGAAAATGGTTGTGCTCGAAATTAATGGACATTTTCTTTATCGAGCAAATTCATAACACCTGACCTAGAAAAAATCATTGCACTCCTTCGAAAAGAAATGTCTCTTTTCGCACACCCCAAACGAATATTCCCGTTACCACAAGGGGTATAGAATTGCTGGATGTAAAATGAAGCATAAACCACCATTCAGACTTTCTTAATACGGGATTTGGAGTGCGAAATTTCAAGAAGAAAAGATTCCAATTGTAAATACCAGGAAAACTCTCTGAAAGAATTCGTGAATTGCACATGGAGTATGAACTCATTTTTACCCGGAGTGTCAAAAATGTTCTGTCATGGGTTTCAATAGCAGGCAGGCACTCACTTAGATCATCACAAATAGGAATCCAGCAATATTCCCACTTCAAGACATCGTCATCGACGAAACACCAGGGCATCTTGTTCAACGTTGGGTTTCGGCAGAAATTCTCATGGGAGGATGGGTTCTGGTTCAGGAAATGCTCTTCGTAGAACATGTTACTTTCAAAACCTGCCCCTACGGTGTTATCCTGGTATGACGATTTCACTTTGTCGGAATCCCATCTGAGGCAGCTTTTTCCGATTTCCGTCACATTCACAGTTCCGATGTATTCCTTCCCCTTTTCCGTCAGTCGGCATTCGGGATAAGCCATCTCATCTTCGAATACGCATTGTCTCTTGCAATATATAAGGCAAAGATTATCGAAGACAAAAATACAACAGATGCAGACTTTTCATGTGCATCCATGGAAATCGAATTATCACGGGTCTCATGCGAAACTTGGAAATATATGAAAGTGATAAAAGTTAGTAATTACATTTTATTTTTGCAACTCAACGTTGATGGAAAGAGCGATGAATAGCGCTTGAGGATTATTGGGAAAATTCCATTAAAAGAAATACCCAGACTCTGTGGCATTCATTTCATACTCCTGATTGATCCTGATCCTCTTTGCAATCTGAGACAAAGAAATCAGCCTGAGTAAATTGCACATCATACATCCGTTCTCACAGTGCACAGGGAGCCAACAATCCTTTGATATTTTGCACTTCTATATATTTCTAGATACGGTACATGTTTTAAGATGGTCGCATCCATGGTATTTCGAGGTCGCATTTCACGTAATTTCAATTTTAAAAATTCCTAATGTATTGATACATGTTACATGGTATTTTCCGTTGATTATTCTCAGGCATAATTTTCCTCGCAACTTTCGGTAATGTATTAAATATTACGCTACCTACATTACATGTTTTTTGTTCATATTTATTGATATTAGAACGTTATTTGGAATTGTTGTATGCACGAATTGCTATTCGGAAGAGTTTCCATTCTGTCTGAAACTACATCCTATGTTTCGAAAAACCAACATGTTTCACGCTGTACTATATGTCCACAGCACCCACATACGCACGCATAATAACATACACCATATGTCATCTGCAAAGAAAGAGGGTAGCGATATCCGAAAAATAATTTTTACAGTTGGAGTTGGAACTGCCCAACACATTGAAATTATAGAAATAGAGCAATATGAAGCTGTGTCTGATCGGGTTCAAATTCGTCAGGTGAATTTATCGACGTCATAAGTTTTACCCCTAATGAAATTCGATCCGATCGATAAACGGGTTTAACAGTTATGCCAAAAAAACAGTAATAATATATTCTGCCGTAATTTCGGATTTTACTTATACCCTTGGAAAATTTGACTCATCGTAGATCCCATTTCGAGTCGAATGTCATAGATAAAAAATCCCTTCCATTGGAAAGAGAAACATTTCGTGCTGCACTTCATCTTGTGCGGAAGCTTTCATTCAACGTCTGAGTATTATATGGGGATGACTAGATTTAACGGACTAATATGCCCCTTTGTTTCTGTTCTGAAAGCCAAATTTATTTTAGTGGCAGCCACAAGGCAGGACTGCAGCTTAAAAAAATCCATATTCAGTTGTTCACCTGTGACTCTAGATTGCGTGCAATGATTAATTCAAGACCTTGGATATTTTGGTTCAACTGCTTGATGATGCTAAAGGTTTACCATTTGTCAGTAAACACGATTAGACATATTTTTATTTCATCGTAAAAGCAAGTGTTTCGCATACAAATTTGGCGACATGGCATTTGGAAAAAATATTTCATTCATTAAATAGAATACGATTAGGATCTTCAGAAGAAGGTATTAAAAGCAAAACTTGTCAGTTTAATATTTACTGGTTTGGATGCTACTGCGTTAACATATACACGCAAACGAAATGCATACGACGAGGCACAACTTCCATACGAGTGCCAGAAGTAATTTTTGCACGTGCATGCTCAGTTTGGGCTCTGTACGCTCTTACCTAACTGAGGCTTTAAAACCTTGTCTTATCAGAAATAAGAAAAGGAAGGGAATAATTTACACATGTCCATCTTCATCCATCTGGGAGCGCGGTTGACTTCTTCAATGGCATAATTCTGACTCATTATGCGACAAGGCGAGGTTTATCAGTGTTTAACTTGGCTGAAGGAAAGGGCATGCTCACGAGGATGAGGACAAAGATCCTTGTCTTCTTTGGTAAACGTCGTGCACCAGGCATCAGGTAATTCGGACGAACAGGTGGCGTGGTGCTCCTTTAACCCATCTCTGAACCCTCGCGGGTGATTGCAGGTGAAAGTCACCATCCCACCCTGTGGGACCGGGTATTTACCCGCCCAAGCCTGGAAGGATTCCACGGCGTGCTCGATCCTCGGATACGCCGTCAAGCACAGAACTGCATTAGCCACAGTTGTGACAGAGGAAGTGGCAAGAAACACACAAAACCATGCTCTGACACTGTGAAAGAGAGAGCTACATACAGAGCTCAAATAAATTAAAGGATTTTGCCAAGTGGGAATATCCTGGTCATCTCTTCTAGGAGAATTTAGGTCCCCCGATCATATTCACAAAAGCACTATATCACTCGTCTAAGGGTTGAGACTGATGATAATCCTATTAACGATGAACGTCAGCTGAACATTGTGACTATTTGATTGCGAATAGGAGAAGGAGAATAAAAAAGGTGATGAAGCTCAAGTCTCCCAGTATTATGTCGAAGGTAAAACCTGAAGCCACCAAGGAAAAAAAAAAGCATCACAGTCGAATATACTGTACATAAGCAAAATAATGGCGGGCTCCAAATGATACACACTTCTCTCCTTAATATTTCCTCGTTTTTAACGAGATGGTCGTTCTCTAGCACTTCAAAATGTTTTGTAATGGCAAGCAATGCATCAAGACAATCGTAAGTAAAGTGTGAGAGTAAAGTGTGAGAAAGGCAACGTAGCTCTATGGCTCAACAAATCGCGCAAATGATTACAATTATATCATGTGTGTGAGTTCTTTACGAAATACCCAAAGATGTCATATGGTTTCACTTTATATTTACATTCTTTGATGATATGTAAAAACTCGTTGCAATTGAATACATTTAAAATATCTGGGCTGGAAACAGTAAAAGGATGAAAAGAACGTTTACGAAGTCTTCCTTAACCATTGGATAATCCAGAATAAGGCTACTTGAAAATTTTTAGGCCGCTTGAGAACATTCCACTCACGTCCTCGATGAACATTCACTGAACGTATAATTTCAGTTGTTTGGATCACTGTAACTTATTGATATTTAAATAGCAAAGGAACGTTCCCAAGGACGTTTGTGGAAGGTTTGTGATCCCTAAAAAATATGCTGATTGAATAATCATTAAACCTTCTGATGCCACTTGGAATACTTCCAACATAACGTTATTACCATCCTGTGCTTCTCCTTGGCTTGGATCCTCTGGAATTGTCAGGACGCTGAGAGTAGCGCACAGCCTCGCAATGTGTTGAAAATAATCGTTAATTCTCGAAACATAATTGGTGGACGTATGCACGAAGTGTTTCCTAGACCTTGGGTTGCGTTTCGAACAATAATAAAAATGGGAAGGACTTTGTCCACAAATGCAATAGAGTTAAACTATTCTCTATCCACGATATCTCTATTGCACTGTACAAGTCATCATTTTCATAGTCAGTATCATTCGGTTAAACTCACATTGGACGTGCGCCTGATAACCCTTTGAGAGAACGAGATCGCTCCTCTCGTTGTGAATCAGCTGACAGGATCTATCCTCTTCCCTGAAGTTGAAAGCGAGGCAAGCCCGGGACGGGTTGTTCTTCAAGCATTCCATTTGGCATTCATCGAAGGTTCTCACTTGCAACTCTTGCGATACGTTCCCATATCGTAGCCCTTGGTGCACGGCATAATACACGAGGATGTCCGAGGACAATCCAGCCCAGAACAAGCACGAAACTAAAACCGGAGTCAAGAAGCCGCCTATCTTCCTGTCATGGGAAAGGAAAGTCGACGTTGACAATTGCATAGACTAGATGAAACCCCTAGCTTAAAATGAAAGCAATACCCCACTTTGACAAAACAAGTCAAATCTTTCCGGCGTCAGCATACAAGGGGTGTTCAGAAAGTAATGCATACTAAATAAAATCTCCTTTTCAAATGAAACTAAATATTCCTCATTACCATCGCTCGACATGCACAACATCTAGTCGCATAATCTTCTAATTGTGTCATGTACTGCAAAAGCTCCTGTTCAGCTTCTCCGAAATCTCGAATTTTCCTGAAGTCCCTCCCAGATTGACATTCCTTGAGAGTTTAGAGGTGACAGAAACCCAGTGGTGGTAAGTCAAGAAAATGCGGGGGGGATGGGGAAGGACAGACACCTTTCCAACCCAAAAATTCCAGGGTCCCTCGTACTTTGTGGAAAGAAGGATCACGATGTATCTGGATGCGTGGACTACGATGTCGCTGCACTCGGGAAATCCCTGCCTTCGATCGCTATTTCCTAATGTCCTCTAAAACTTTTGCCAGTTTTCATTCCAAGCTGGTCCGTCAGAATAGTATTGACACTTCCAGTTGATAGAGGTAAATAGAACCCTAACACTTTCAGACCTGGCGTCCATTCCAATGGAAATTGCATTTACATTGTGTCTATGGCAATTTCTTGGGATTCTCGTGACTTTGCGCTCTATATTACGCTAAAATGGGGATTTTAAGGCAATAGACAATTATGCATGGCTCAGGTCTATCAGAGGCCTTCTTTCACCCATTAGTTTTGAAATCTTCAGTTATTTCATTACATGTATAATATTTAACATATGTTATGATATGGTGAATTTATATAAAATATGAAATCTACATATGATGCATGAAAATTTCAATTACAATCACGAAAAACTCAATAATGCAAAAAATTATATTACTCCAATAGCGGCCTTAATTCAGGTCTGAAAGGGCTAAAGCCAAAATATAACCAGTTCTTCTGGGATTATGCACCAACAGACCACGGCAATGAGTTCGAAGTTTTTTTATGAATGCCCAGTATGATCCTCATCTATTAAAGTACGGCAACCATAAGAATAATGGATGCATTCATCTCTTAATAGTGTCTATGGAGGAAGAAGTGTCTCCCATTACTGTATCCAAGTTCTCTTGTATTTGGATTCCAGGCTCTGATACCTGCCGCCTTACGAACATGCAAATTCTTACAAATTCCTTTTGGGAATGGGGGGTTTCCGGTTAGGAGTCAAAACCAAGGACACTTCAAAAATGTATCAAAACTTCAATAATTATTTTACTAACCTTGAGCTTTTGTAAATTGCTTAACTGAAAGCAGAATATGAGCGATAAATTTGCAAGCAATTAAGAGATAGCACTTAAGCTATTCTTGCAGGATGCAGGCATTACTTTTTTTTATACGCCCCTCGTATGAGGTACATGTAAAACCGTTTCCCACCTATGAATCTTCTAGGAGAAAGTTTTTATTAGGGCATGTGACAGCCGTGTCTGGACTTGCTTCGCATTGCCATTGGCAAAACTCACCTAGGAATCGGCATCCTTCAACTCCAAGTTTTCTTCCAGAAAGTTCCCACTTATGCCAGCTACTCGTAAATCACCTAGGTAAAGAATCCGGAAATAAGATGGTCAGGAAAAATATAATAAATTCCACGAAATTAATATAAAAGTACAGACAGAACTTGGCAATTCATAAAACGTTATATAACTCAAGTACTAACAATGGGAAATGAAATGAAGATGGAAAACTGTGAAATACACCTATTTCCAGTTTTATTTCAAAAAAAAAACTACAAAGAAAGAAAAGTCAATTATCGTCGTTACAAAACTCAAGGGGCTCGTTTATTTCTCTTTTTATCGTATTTTCATTAAAACCTCTAAACGAAAATTTCAAAAGTTGTAACTGATTCATCATACTTGATGAAGTTGAAATATATTGTTCAAACTGTAAATTTTTACTTTGGGCATGGTCATGGCTAATCGGATGCGCGTGACTAATTGATCCTCTGCGAAAGTATGAGTGTATTTTATATCCCGCTACGATTTAAACTATGCACACCTGCCATTATCCGCTCCAAATGGGACAGAATAGGCTTAGAAATTTTGCCATTTCATTGTAAAAGCTGATATAAGATGACCGGTGCAATGAAATTACTTCATTCCAAGGTATATTTCATGCTGTCGTAAATCGTTAAAACGTTTTATCATTTTTGAATAGAAATATTGATTAATATATTTTTCAATTGCATTTCTCGTACTACGCTATGACGAGCGCTGACTGTAGTTCATTGTCTGGAATAAGGAAGTAGATGATGTTAACCAGGTAGTCAATGGGAGACAGTTTTATTTTACTGCGCTTCATTAAAGCGAAACGAAGACGTTGAGTTCCAATCAATAGCATATGCGAAGCTGGATGCTCGTTGGAATGATGAGCAGATGCTCCTGCTTGTGCATACCGCAGAACAATGGTACATCAGGTACAGTATTCCATTCCAATATTCCGCTGCTTTCTATTGATGAATATACCTTTTTTGCCTTGGGGTGACATGTTAGATTTCAAGTTTCAAGACGAAAGGTTCGGATTAAGACGTGAAGAGGCGCTTCTGTCCATATAACGTCCCGACTGTAACAGATTGCAGACAGTTGTAATATATTTTTGGACTACATTAATGCCCTTTACCACGCGATCTCTAGCAAAATCTATTATCGGCAGGGGAGGTGGTTCGACTTAAATCTTGTGGCGATGTAATGTAGTTATACGTAGAGATGTTGGGGCAAAACGGGGCAGTTAAGGAAAATCGTCAATATTTAGTTCCAAGGAGTTGACGAAACATGTTGCGGATAGGTGTGCCTTTCATGCCTTCATTGCGAATTCAACGAAGACTTTTTTTTCCTCGACAATTCTAAAATTTGTTGTCGAATTTCCATTTTGCCACACCCATGGGGAAAAATCGGGTGCCATGGAAAACTGTTCCAAATATTGTTTTACAAAGTATTTATTTATGCCTATTTAGTTCGGCCACAGAACAGAAACATCAAAGAAATATCTACAAATAACAATCTTATAGTTTTCCAAACGTTTTCCCTTGTGGTCATTATATGCCTATTTACAAAGTTCACAAAACAGAGACTGCAATGAAACATCTACAGATAGAAGAGGCTTTCTCTCGTTTCCCTAAGTCTTCATTAAATTCCCAACTACAAAGGTCAAAGAATGGAAGCATATAAAACACTCACTAATAAACTGGGTTTCATTTCTCACGTTTTCCATTTCTTCTTGATATGCCTACTTACAAAGACCATAGAAAGGAAGCAATGAAACTATTTAATCAAGATATTTGTTGCTGTTCAAATTGTTGTCCATGTCTTCATCATAGAATGATGACATACATTCTCAAACAAGCACATCCTCATCCATGTCGTCATGGATATCTGCACAAATGTTACGAACCGAATTCCGAAAAACAAAGCAGGTCCCCTAACCGTCATCTGCTTTTGAGCGAGAAAAATAATTCGAATAACAACACATCGCTCATGCCTGAGTTCACCATCGTAATGAATATTCTAGCAGGGGAGAAGAGACATAGAGCTGCTATACCGTCCCATTTTGCCCGTTCAGGGTGACTCAGTTTTTTCCCACCAGCATTGTCTGTGATTAAGACACTGCCAAAAAATTAATTACGTTATGCGAAATATTATTACTTGACAACATTCATCGGCAAAAAAAAGTCACACTAAGAAGGAGTTGAGCGATCTTGATGAGATTTGATAAACATGCTCGTATCAGTGTGTCATGAAATTGGTGTGAGTTTCAAGGTCGTAGGCGGAATATTCCCAGTGAAAACCTGCAAAACATCCCAATTTATATGGGGTTGGAGGGGTCGCGCTTATCGCCCACGACGTACATATAGGAATTTATTACTGAATGCGAAAAAGGAACTGATGTTTAGTACAATGGAGGAAAGTTTCAAGGTCATAAGATGAAGTCATGCATGAAAAAAACTTGCCGAGATAGCCGAACGCCCCGAGAGATGGATAATAGGGCGACTTCACTGATCAAGACAACTTCCTTTTCTGCTTCCTTCCATCGACTCCTCTTTGCTTCAATCGTTTATCTTTCGTCTTTAAAGCCATGCCAGGACGAAGTCCATAATGGCAGTTGCACCAACTTGACCAGTTCGATCAGGGTCGGTTAGTTGGCGTGATGGAGGCATGCTTAAGCATGTTTCAGGTTGCGCATCAGCTTAGTGTAAGTGTAATTACCGTGCGGCGTTGGTGGACTCGGAATCAATATAGGTCCAACCATCAACGGCAACGAGGGTGAGGCCGCCCTCGCATCACGACGCCCAGGGATGACAGCGTTAAACATGCATACTGCCATGACGGTAGTGATACGAGTAACCCTGTCGTTTTTTCAATAAACATTCATCGAAATGTATTCTAATCCTCATCAATATGATGCCCTACATTCCTCCATGGTAGCTTTTAGGTCGATGAGTAAAATCCCCCGGCCTACCCCTTCTTCAGAGCTCACTTCTGTAAATCAATTGATTTATGTGGCTTTGCACATGCCTTTGGCTCCAAGATTCCCCATATTGTGTAGTGCAAAGGGTTGAGATCGGGGCGAATTCCTGTGAAGAGTTGAAATCTGAAAAAAAAACTGTATTTGATCCAATCTTGGGTGATTCGAGCCTTGAGGAATGTCCAGTTCAGTCTGCACACTATAACGGCAGAGAAAAAAATTCCAACAATAGCTACTAGTAGTATTTCTATAGTAGAGTCGTCTTTTCAGGTATTTCTGGCGCATCACGAAAGCACGAAAATGTTCACCAAAACCGACTGCAAATAGAACGTTTAACATGTTAAAATGAGCTGATGCTTTCCTTCACTATATACTTCATAAAGGGGTACACCTATCCTGATTGTGCCCATACGGTAATTCCTTCCTATTTCTATCTATATTAGGGATACGATGTACCTGGTAGGGCTTCATTGTATAAGCTGAAATTACATCAGGCACCGCATTGCAATTGGTCGCACGATGCTTCTGAACCCAAAAGTCATATCACGTGAAAGTAAGATTTTTAAGTGTCTCTAAAGTTTTACTCTTTCCCTCTGAGAATGAGATCTCCCAATGAGCACGTTCACAATGGATCCTTCCAATAACCAATTGCAGGCGCTTTCGTTTCTTAAGAATAAAATTAAAAGAAATGAGACAGATCCGTCCTGGTGCTTACTTGGCGACGGAATGAGAACCTTCATCCATTTCAATGGATTAAATGAGCGAATTCACCGGTTTTGGATATCACCTTTTCACCTATCGTACATATTGCGTCCAACTCATGAACTCTTTTCTCTGACTCAATTAGATTATGAACTGACATCAGTGACGCGAGTAGACGGGTGTGGATACGATCCACTAGGTTTTCTTGATAGTATTCATAGCGCGATGACACCTTATCGTAGCTAGTAGCTAGGAAGTTTCAGCGAAACCTTACAGTGTTCCTAATGACCCAGAATCTTCAATTATTCAGCCAGTGAAATTCGGATCCCCAGCCAGTGGATTTCGGATGTTGCAGAATGGAGTCTATCCCTGAAAAGTCATCTAGCAATCCTGACACGGCAAAGTTACGATGGTAACATCACGGGTGCATCTCCATAATAACATGACAGCGGTTGAATATTTCGACGATTGTGTCAGTACGGTTATGTAACAAGGCAATGAGGATGATTTTTGGAATAGTAACTTTACCTTACTTTTCGTGTTGCCTGAACTTCTAACGTCGGTTTGACTAGTTGATGACTGGGTGATGTGCTCCCTGCTTGGCATGGGCCTCACGAATGTACTCCTTGGGGATTCCCGACCTTTCTATGGGGTAAATGTGCGATTTATGCTCATAAATAACATTAGAGGCGCTGTTTTCTTTTACAATTTTCGGATTTATCCCGGCTACATTGGTCAATCCTAACAAAGTCATTTTTGGAAATACATTGCTTTTGTGAAAGAAAGTTTGTTATATCCCAACGATTTTGGTCGTTCTTTTTTACTCTCAGCAGCAATTGCTAAAAAAAAATTTGGTATGACCCCACTTCCCTCTTGCCTTCTTATAGCTCTCTAGCTGTGAAGGGACTCGCCAGTGTGAATTCAATCGATCGTCCGCGATAACATATTATTGAGGTTATTAATGATTGCGAGTCTTTTGACATAGAAGTACTTAGAGGTAGCTACAGTGTGCAAGGAAACATGAATACCTGAAATATAGGAACGGACCGAACCGTGAATTTGTGATACTAGAGACTCGATATGCCACCGAGTTTAACGTCGCTGCCTAGGATGGCGAACATCCTAAGATCCTACGCCAGGTCAAATGGCGACCCAGTTAAGGTGAGGTATTCGTTCCTCAAATGTTTTAAATGCAAATGTTCTTCCTATTGCAACTCTGTGAATCAAGTTCAACAAAGATGATAATGCGCAGAAATAATGTTTTAAAGGTGCAGTATTCAAATAAAGCATGACGACTTCGAAAACTCGTAAATCTACCCCTTTAATTGGATCTTCTTTCTCATCACAAACAGTTCTCTATTCGTGGATCCCGACATAAAATACGCTGAAGGGAAGAATTCCATCGAGTTTGGCACTCATTTGCAAGGTACTCGATTTTACTGCATAAGGGGAAGGAGAGCTAGGATAGCATAGGGTAACGTAGGGAGATATGGACAAGAAAAATGAAATCAGGTTATAGCGTCACGTCTAGGTGAAATGAAAATTTGCCAATGTTCAGAAAATATTGATCGATGTCTCCTTCATTTATTCCCAACAAGATCCCTGCAGAAAAGTAAATGGGAAATGAGTATTTGGGACCTCTTCACATGGGTCCCAAGAGGCCATATTACCCCTATTGTTGGGGGGAATCTGGCCAGGCATTAGGGGGAATATGGCCCTACAAAATGAAACCTGGTCATCATGCTCCATCAAGGTTGAATTTGACTTTTACAATGTTTCTAAAATATTGATTGATATCTCCTTTGCGAAATGCCAGCAAGGCGTATGCAAAAAAACCCATGGTTATGGCCCCTTTGGGTCTTTTTTGAGTAGGTCTCAAGAGGCCATATTAACCCTATAGTTGGGGGAATATGGCCACTTCTGAAAAACAACTCTGGATTGTCAAGGAACGCGTGAAATGTGCTGGAACATCCTGAGTACCTTCAACCATGATAAAGGACTCTCAGCAGTTGAAAAAGAAATATTAACTGCACCGAGGACAAACAAAGAAGTCGACATCATTACCTGACTCGAGGAACCGTTGTGGAAAACAGGATTGCAAGGCTTTTGCTTTTGAGTAACAATGCACGTGATTGGGAGACAATATCTTGAGACTGTGTGTGTGTAAGAGGAATGATCAAGCATCGATTAAAGTGACTATGCGCTACGAGTGTAAAATGAGAGGTCTTCCATTGCAGGAAAAATGTTGCGTTGTTTTTGCATGTGTGGATATAAAGTGCCAAAAATCACAGAATGTCCTATTTTTACGAGGGATATTTACCTGCATTCAAGTTTCGTGCAACAAAAATTTCTGGAGAATGTCAAGCGATGCAGAAGGTGGTGCATAAGCTTGCCCTCATGCACGGCCTCCTCATGTACTGCATATTTCGTCCAGATGTCCAGTACGTCTAATTCCGTCGCCAAGTAAGCACCAGGACGGATCTGTCTCATTTCTTTTAATTTTATTCTTAAGAAACGAAAGCGCCTGCAATTGGTTATTGGAAGGATCCATTGTGAACGTGCTCATTGGGAGATCTCTTGCAGTCTGAGATCCCACACGAAAGGAAGCAGACAGTATCAATAGGTCTGTGCGGTGCTAACATGAAATGAAGGATGTGTCCATATGATCCCAAATCGAGATGGCCATATTTCCCCATATTGGCTAGCAATTACAAAATTGACAACACTGCCTACAAACCGCAACCGAAGGAGCTAGCACTTTGCACAAGCATTCTGGAGAGACCATAGAAGAACTTAGAAGTAATGGTTTCTGTATCCACGCTGCTATTAGGAAATGCTTATGTTGCTCAAGGCTCATATTAGTTCCACTGTCGTGAGTCAAAGAATCGTATGCATATGACTTTTAAGGAATCGATATATCTCGAATCCCTGTGGGAACTGGATAGATGTACAGGTCTGCAGATTTCGACAATTGCATGTACTCTTCGATAGAACTATTTTTTAAATTCGCCCAAATTAATTTTTCAGTCTATAAGGGGATTCCTTGTGAAGGGCCATATTACCCTAATGGCCATATTCCCCCAAGTTACCGTACATTATGCTGAAAAAATATCACCTCGGAATGCATTGAGATATTTCCTTCAAGGTTCAAAGTTCAAGGTGGTTTAGTGGTATCAAGAGGTGATAACACCCATTTGGATACAGAGTGTCGATGTCGAGCGTTCCCAAATTTTAAGGTTGGCCTATTCTTCTTAAAGTCTAACATTTTTGTAATTTTTGTGGAATTTTTAGCATATCCAAGTTGCTTACTGCCTATTCCCTCATGCCAACATTGCCCCCTTTTTTCGCTCGAGGATTTTCCTTTATCAAAGTTTCATGTGCGTTCCACACGCCTAACTGGATAGGCGGTATACAAGAACGGCCTCGCATGCGCCTGAATCAGTGTTAGATTCTAGGAAGTCAGTAGCAATCTGCTGTCCACATTCAATTTGCGGGAGGAGAGCACTGAAGGCGTCGAAGACGTCCTCAATGAGTACAAAGGTTAAGGCAACAATAAACACATGAATAGACAAAAAATCATCGTCGTTATTGCACCTTTCCACAAGACAAGCTTCTTGGATTTTCTTACTGACTGATTATAATCAATGGAATTTCTCCATTCATTTGTATGGAGACATTGACATTGAAAGGAGAGAAATGGCCGTGAGAAGCAGTCTCAATCTAGGAGTATACAGTATGTTCAACGTTTTCAGTCATTTTCTACCTTCTGTTATATGCGAGGTTTTGTCTCCATCGACGTTTATGTCAGACTCCGTAATGTTACATTCTTCATTGCAATTCCTACGACATTTCTGTTTTAAGGATTTCGTTATAGACCCACCCACGGAACCTTCCCTCCCAGTCAATGCCTGGAACGCATTCATGTAGACTCTCAAATTAGCCTTCTTATAGTTGTACGAAACCTCCGTCGGTTTGGAGTTACTTTTCGTCCTCTTGATATTCCACGTGATCGCGCAGTTTTCCAAAGCTATCAAATTATCCTATACCTTGACGTCTACTGCCAAATCATCGTTCGTCGCGAAAACGAAGTCCAATAGAGTTTCCTCGCGAGTAGGTTCTTCTACGTGCCGAACGAGAAAGGTATCCTGAACCGGAACGAGAAATTCCCCATCTCCTTCGCTCTCCCCTCGAGGGCACCAACCAATCTATGTTAGGCGTGTTTAAATCTCAGAAGAGCAATACCTGCTCCGAGATTTCGCTGATCCTACGCATGAGTGCAAAATAAGCTGCTTCATCCTCGAGAGAGGAGTTTGGGGGTCTATAGCAAATTCCTAGCACGATCTTCCCAGTTGTCCCACCGATTTCGCAATATAAGTGTTCCATTGCGCCACAGTTAGCCGAGGTGAGATCTTCTCTGGAACGAACGGTTCTATAACATAATGTCGAAAGCAACAATATCGTCAGATTTTATGTCGACTAGCCTAAACGTCGAATGGCACACAATGTCGAATGGACAATGGTCGAATGGGCCTAATGTTGATTGTTAAAATACCGAAGGCGTCAAAACGTGGAAAAACGTCGAATCCTCAAATGGCTTGTTGAATGCGAAAGATGCGCAGTTACTCCATCGTGTTGCAGGGCAAACTTGACGCATTTCAGAGTTTCCGCTTTGTTCCGAAGCTGCAGTTCATCACAACCGACTTTGAGAGCGGAATTATGTAAGTAGTATTTCAAAGTACTTCCTCATGTGAAGCCCAAAAGTTGCTTCTTCCATTTTACACAAAGCATTTGGAGAAAAACTCAAAGTACAGGGTTAGTCTCTGAATATACAGATAACGTAGAGTTTGCTTTAGCTATGCGCATGTTGACAGCTTTGGTGTTTGTGCCAGAAGATGCATTCGAAGGTCTCTTGACCTGTATGCCAACAGCATCAGCCCCAACCATTGCTTCTTTTAATAAAATATTATGTCCATGGCCACGGAAGCAGAAGTCGACCTCGTCGTGGTCCTGTTTTCCATCCTAGAGTGTGGAATGTGAAGGAACGAGCCCTCATGGGAGAACCTCGCACGACCATTGCTCTAGATGGATGGGACCAACGATTCAATCGCATTGTAGGCAAGGCCCATTCCAATAAATATGAATTTCTAGGAGTCTTGCAGAAAGAGGATTGTTTTCAAGAGCGAGAGATAGAAAGAATCTTGTCAGGGTATTCCGCACGAAAGCTGAAGAAAAAAGAAGAATCAAGGGAAAACGCATTCATAAAATTGTTTCTTCCTACTCCGACCGCGAAGTTCGTGATTACTTAAATCCAGTGGCACATAATGTTCAGTTTTGAATGCCGCATGTCAGAAGTTATCTCGTTTATAACCGCCAATTAGTTTGCTTTTCTTTCTGGACCAGGTGCAGTTTTCCAGAGTTCGGTTTAAGACTTCATTGACAGAACAAATAAATGTCCTTTTCGACTTTGCTCACTTTCGACATTTTGACTTTCAACATTTCATTCCTTCGACGTTCAGGAATTCGACATAATTGGTAATCGACATTCGGACAGTCGACATGTGTGTTTTCCACATTTTGACGGGATACGAAACGAACGCCCGGTTCGGTTTTAGCGTACGACGTGACTCCTCCCCCCTTTATTCCGTGCCTATCCTTCCGCAAGACCTTTGAATATGGAATTCCTTATCCGAAATTTGAGAGCCACCCAAGTCCTGCCAACTCGTCTGAGCCACCGAGCTCGTCCTCCCGACCACTCAACTGCTCCCACCCCGCCCTCCGTTCCCTCATCCAAGCTGACCTCCCTCAACCCGTGAAACTTATTTTCGGTCTTAATGACCACCTCCCGCGATTGCTTAACCTTCACACCTATTATGACCTAAGCCCAATACCTAGCTACTTGGGTGTCGGCTTTTGGCGCGCTGTCAAAGGACGAAAGGGTCACCCTCCCAGTGAAGTCCGGAAGGCTGGGGAACCCCCGGAGTGCCTCCTCTACCTAATCTAGCCTCGTCGCTAAATCGTCACTCTGAATCTCCCCCACCTCCTTCCTGACCCCTCTTATCTCCTCCTCGACGCTAATGAGCCTCCCCTACAGCTCCCCTAGTCGCTCCACCAAGCTAAAAACTGCATACCTCTCGCTCTCTAGTCCCACCAACCCAATCCCTGCAGCGCACCCAGCTACACATCATTGGCATCTTACGTAATAATATTGATCCTTATTCACTGCTGCTGCTTCAGGCTTATACTTCGTACTTTGTAATACTTCCCGTGTGGCACAGATACGTCGATTCGACGTGGAACTTAGGTGGAAAGGTAGATGGCAGGGGTATATGCTGTCATGTCTATGAGACCGGCTTTGCGGAAGTTGAACGCTTGGCCATGTGCGCGGAGCCCGTGGCAGCATGACCCTGGCAATCTACCTTTCCACGTAGGTTCCACGTCGAATCGACGTATCTGTGCCACAAGGGTGTACTGTGTCCTCAACTGTCCCCATTTCTTTGCATACATCATAGGCATCTCACATTTCCTCAGGGGTAAACCCAATGCTACATACAGTTTACCATAAAGAGATCTCCAATCCATTCAGGGACCGGTTGTATTAAGTGCTGGATTAAGTGCAGCCCAGCTTACAGGCTTGTGCAATATCCCAACTGTTTTCTTTTTAGATAGGCCTATTGCTTCTCATGAGACTTCAGGAGCTCTGAGTGTCAAAATAATTAAGTTGGTTGGTGTGTTATTTAAGGACATGTTCAATCATTATGCTGCCTTTAATAAATTCATGGACCGGTTGTATTAAGTGCTGGATTAAGTGCAGCCCAGCTTACAGGCTTGTGCAATATCCCAACTATTTTCATTTTAGATAGGCCTATTGCTTCTCATGAGACTTCAGGAGCTCTGAGTGTCAAAATAATTAAGTTGATTGGTGTGTTATTTGAGGACACGTTCAATCATTATGCTGCCTTTAATATAAAATAACATATACATGCTGTATATCTAGAGAGAATTAATAGATACCATTTTCCATAAAATTTTACTGATTTAGTAGTTTTTCATCACACCCAGTTAGTTTCTCTGGTATTAAGTTCAAATGCTCTTTTTTATTATAAAAATATATTTAAGGAAGTAAATATAATGGAGAATTAGAGGCAGTTTAATTGATCAGTTGAGTTAAACATTTTCAGGACTCCACAGGCTGGCATTTTTTTATGGGTGCATCATTCTTGTTTCTAGGCAAATTTGGAACCTGTAATCTGTCAACTCTCTTTAGGTGTGAGAAAATGTAATAAAAATCACAAGATTCTAATAGATCTTATAGTTTCTATGCCCTCTTGTCTTTTAAAGTTAAACTTATCTAATTATAAGTTATGAAATGTTTTTTTTTTTTTCCGTGAGACCCAAATGTAAGTTTTGGCTACTTTGATACTTAATGATCCATTGTACTAATAGGTGCTTGAAGTAGTCTTAAATTTGAATCCAATCCCTCAAGGAATTTTTGGTGAGCACAGTGCCCAATTTCATGTTTCTTCTCAGTTTAAGCTTGTAGTTTACAATCTTTCAAGTCCACATTTTTTAATGACATCCTCCAGTGCCTTCTACCAAGCAATCCAAAAGGAGGTGTCAGAAGTGTCAGAAGAATATTGTAAGTTCTAGGCCTAGATCAGTTTCCATTGATGAAGTTGTTCATGTGGACCCAGCTGCACTTCCTGATGAAGCTATTCAGGAAAAATTCTCTTTTCCTATGGATAAATTGACCAATTCATGCTGGGCATATTATGTTGATCCACTTGACTCAATAGTCTTAGGAATTTTCAATGTGTCAAATATCCTTCCTGAAGAAAGAGGTATAACTTTAGACAACATCTTCAAGAAGTGCATTCTTCTTCCCACAAAGCATGGGAAACAGGTTGCTATACCTCTGTGTGATGATGGGGTGTTGCGTGGGTAAATAATACTGAGGAAAGAATGGAAAAGAATCTACTCAGGCTCTACACCATCACAGTTATTAACAAACATCAGCAATGAGGGTGGTGAAAGTTTGGTGATTCCTATGGTAGGCCTTTGCCCACACCTGATACTTAAGTATCAGGTTTAGATTTTCTCAATGGAATTGGCTTAAATAAATTGTCTTAATAAACAGAAGTTTGCTCTTTAATAGCACGCAACAATAACAACAGGACTAGCAAGTCATAAACTTCAAATGTCCCAGGCACATTGAAGGTGCCTCCTTATTACTGCCTTTGAACAGTTCCTGAATATATCCACAATGAAGGAATGAACTAGGAGTACAAACAAAGTCCTAATGATGAACACTCAGTAGCTTTCAATCCCAAACTTCAGGCCTCCAAACAACAGCA
>CAJPEV010001588.1:49136-62474 GCA_905338385.1 Darwinula stevensoni
TTTCCACGTCGATTCTACGTAGACTCTCAACGTTTACTCAACGTTTCCAAATCTACGTTTATTCTACGTAGATCATATTCCCATTTCCACGTCGAGTCTACGTGTACTCTCGACGTTTACTCAACGTCTCCAGGTCGATATATCTACGTATATTCAACGTCTATTCAACGTTGCTGTGCCACACGGGTTCACACTAGTTGTGACCCAGAAAGTATGTCCTAGTCCTTGGAGTACAAGGAATACTAAGTGTAAAGCTTTAATAATTAAAAGAATAAAGTTGTTTGATGGTGATGTAATGTGAAATTGTAGGTAGTTATCGGAAAATGTATGATACTGCAACAAGATAGACAACTAACTCACGGCTTAGCTGACAGAACCTCGAGAGGTTCCTCCAACACGTCCTCACGCTACGAACGCTCGACCAAGACTCCTTGCCTTGGGAGTAGGAGCTAATGCTGCCAAATTCATGTCATATTCATGAAATGCAGCTAAGACGTAAAGGTTGTTCCCTACGTCATTCGATTTTCCTTCTATTCACAGTAAAATTACGTCTTCTTCGTCAATACTTCTGGTTGCGATTATTTTTCCCGTCGAATTCAGAGCATATTGATACGGGATCGATGCACAAATTTATTGAAAATCACTGAACTCTCTTATCATGTTCCATTTGGGCTGAGCCGATCATTCACTTATTGATGAAAAACACTCTGAAGAAATATTAGAATTAACAGGTAAAGGCTCCCCAATGTTTAACGCTTTGGTAAGCCTGAGAGGTTGAGCGACAAGAGGTCTCTGTACTATCTACTCTCACCAATGGAGAGCAAGTTGCTCGACCTAATCTCACATTTTGAATGATGTTGTCTGTGCTGTCTTTAGTTCCACAGCCTGGAGCGAAAACTAGCATCAAAGAGACCAGAATGCCTAGGGGAAAAGAACAGGAACTTTTGAGGGTTATTTTGGAGGTGATGGCTAACATACCATTCAGTACTGAATATCGGAAGTAGGCTCTGAGACCTCCTGCATTCACGATTGTGGTGGACAAAATAATTACTACAGGAACCTCAGGGACCGTCCTAAGAGTCCTTCGTGCAACCATGGAGACTAAGGGATTCTGAAAATCGAAATGAAAGCAAGGAGAGAATTTTACTTAAAAGGCCCACTCCTGCCTATCTCTCATAATTTTTACTAAAGACCTATTGTACCTGGGGAACAATGGCCTTTCATTCCACTACAACAACAATGTTCTCCATGTCAACCAGGTCTTGAAGAATGTAATGGAATTTCTCTTAATTTCTCCGAACATATTTTGAAACCCATGGGCACCTGAGTGTAGAGAAACCCCGGCCAATCATTAAGCCAGTGAGCAAATGGCACTTCCATTAACCGAGCAAAGGAAAAAGGGAACCGACCGTATACTCGAACAGGTATATCGGAATACAGATCAAAAAGCACTTTGACCTTCGAAATAATGTATTGTTCTCCATGACTACTACAACATCTTGGCGCACTACAGCTGCATAACGAATGAAATGGAGTTTTTCTTCCTTTTACCCACTGCAATAATTATCCTGAATTTTTTTTTCAGACATTTTCAGAATACTGTAAAAATGCATGGGATGTTCGGTGAATTCCATGTCTAGGAATTTGTAATTTTTTTGCGGAATAATTTAACCATCACGACGTATCACTCCAAGTATCCATTGCGGGCGCTTTCATATATTAAGAATCGATTTTTCGGGGGGGGAGGAGGGAGGGGGAATTCCTTTACCACTAAGGAAGGAGGAAGGAGTACTGATAGGGATAGAGCAATGGAGCCCAATCCGTGGCGCGCGAGGCCCTAACCCACAGGAAGTACCCTCAGGTTTCCTCAAACTAGTTTCTTACAATACGAATGACTGCATATGGTTCGCGAAGTCTGTGGGAGTGAGTCCCTGAGACGAAAAGGTTGGACACCACTGGGTTAGAGCAACTGAACGAACGGAGAGGGGGGCATGCGGTGGCGCACAGGCCAAGGGCAGCATTTTGACGTTGCCTAGGAATATCCATTATGTCTTTCATGGACATTTATGGACAGCAAAACCTGAATTGTTTTTTAGATTAGTTACAAAAATCGCCTCTTTGTAGTGATTTTTCTCATCCTGATCTTGTTCGAGCCTATCATGATTGAAGCCAAGGGTACTCTTACGTGGATGAGGACAGAGATCCCTGTCTTCATTGGCGAACGTCGTGCACCAGGCATCAGGTAAATCGGAAGAACAGGTGACCTGGTGCTCTTTCAACCCATCCTTGAACCCTCGCGGGTGATTTCAGGCGTATTTCATGATCCCACCCAGTGGGACCGGATATTTCCCCGTCCAAGTCTCGAAGGATTCCTTCATGTTTTCGATCCTCGGGTACGGCGTCAAGCACAAAACTGCATTTGCCCCATACATGACGGAGAGTAGGTCAAGAAACATGCACAAGGCCATCACGCTTATCACGGACATTGCGAAAGGCATTAAAAAATGCTTAAGAAAAAGAAACAATTGTGTCGATTGGGGAAGTTTCCGGTCATCTTGTAAGAGAATTTATGTCCCCCGATCATATTCACCAAAGAACTACGCCATTTGTCTAAATGTTGATATTGATGATTACCTTAATAAGGAAGCAAATTGAGTGCAACTCGATCACCAACGCAACAAAAAATATACTCTTAGAATGAAGTGAAAGTTGGCATTTAGCTTCATTTTCTCTCCTCTCCTTAAACTTTTGCTCCCTTTCGCAGTTGGTATCACTTTCAGCAATTTTGACTCCATGGGAGAGCAATCGGCTGAACAGATAATATGATCGCTTCAAAGACCGGAACCCAGAGAGCAACTTCAGTGGAGAAAGTTAAAGACGTAATGAATGTTGCCCCAACCACTTTTTTCTTGCAACTCTGGAAAACTCTGCAGCTGGAAAATAACTGTTAACCTGATTATCAGAAAGAGTTCTGCTCCCGTGAAAGGAATTATAATGGGCCTGACGAGTCGGGTATGTGACCTTCCTACACGAGGGAAGGTAGTACTCCAAAACGATAGTACAAGAAACTCGGCTGCATGATGGTCTCTTGTCCTGTCCCGGGAGATGGGTTGTGCTTGGGCTCATTGTGATTCCGACCCAATGTTTCCATGTAGCATCACGACATTTCTCGCATTTTCCTGATCGTTCTAATTGAAGGAGTTCAATTGGAGCTATGATGCTCATTTCTGTTGGGTGTTTTCTTTAACACTGAGACTAATGGAAATCATTTGAAGTGCTCCTGGCTTCTGTTGATCGAATTTTTAAATAGGTCCTCAACATTTGTTTTCTGCTCACTTTGATGGATTGGCTTGGATGGAAGAATATACAGTATATACAGGGTGGGCCAGAAGCAAGGAAACACGTTTGAACTCAAAACAAAACTTTTATGGAAAAGCAATCGAACTAAACAGTGGTACACAAAACATATATTTATGAAGTATTCAAAGCCATAAATATTTTAATGAAAATTGTTGTGTCAACTATTAAAGTTTTTTTTTTTACAAGTACAGTCTTACATGTAGTAATAGGCAAACTAGCTGGCATGATTCCACTGGCAATCTCACATTGTGATAACAATAGGATCCCTGAGTGCGGAAGAGTCCTAGGGTTCGTCTCATGCACAATGCCCTAGATTGGACTGCAGAAAAATAAGTCAGCTGGAGTCAAATACAGAGACCAGGCTTCCGCGAAACTTCCACGAACTCTTGGGCAAGAACTCCCTGATTCATTCGTGGCCCTAAAACTCAGAGGCCCTCTCATCGCAAAAGGCAGAAGACCCTCTTCCCCAATCTTTACACGTCCCCACGTAGAACCATTGGAGTCCCCTTTCATCTCGCTGAAGGAAGGAACATTTCCTCGCCGGGGTGAGATCTTCGCCCTTACATTTATCGGAATCCCGACCCCTTTATCGATCGGCACTTTTTCCTATCGACCACAATCGCCTAGAGAATGACCTGTGGACCTGTGGGCAAACAAACTCGCTAGTAATATATATATAGACTAGCGGCCTTCTATCTATACCTGTACACATCCTTCTTTCTCACTGCCCATCAATTAAGAACAGTCTTGGCCAGATTCCGGCTTCCAAAATGTGATCTAATAAACCATGGAACAGGTGTTCATCAAAGAGATGCGGAGGCATAACGTGCTACATCTGCCAATATGCACGAATTATACCCAAAGTTAGTTCAACATTGATAAAGTCAATAAATACGGAAGGAACCATGCAAGACCAAGAAACGGGACGAAAGTGGGAACGAAACGGAAAGTTTACATCAAAACCAACATAAATAATCCCGACGAACGGATCTGACAAGCAAAGCAGTGCTTCTTGAAAGACCACATTGTCGGTAATGGTGCCAGCATTAGTTTCGCCTTGCTTCGATCCATCGATAACCAGGATCTTTAGCGAAGACTAAGAGCGAACTGGCGAGCAGGCAATGTACAAGTGCCACGCATGGATACTGGCTCCGTAGGTCCGACTTGATAAAATATCTCTCCCTAAAATTCGGTTACAGTCGTACCGTAGTTATGCTCGAAAGGGAATTGACGTTGGCGACGATGGAACGGTATGCCGACCTGAGTTGACGCGTCCAGTGAAACTTTAGACAGCTAATGAACGTAGCCACGAATCGCACCCGTCATCACCTCAATTAATACGGGTGTTCAAATGAAATGGGGGCTTTTAGTCCCCTACCCTACCCTACCCTTAGGCTGAGTATCAGTCATTGCCCCCTTTTCATTTGAATCCCTCTGGTAGTATTAAGACATTTGCTTCCGTCTCTCACGACCGTAGGCGTGTCGTTGCAAAGGTCTTTACCAATCATAAGACTCCGTACACGCATCGGGATAGCTCCAATTTTTAGGTTTAGGGCGTGAGGAAAGAGACACCGAGTATTGAGATTGTTGCAGAATTCAGCCGGAAAGGTGGCCTGCCGATCGGCGTTATCACCATCATGATCGTTCTTCACAAGGTCGATACTGTTATGTGTCCGCAATTCGCCTTCCAACCGAGACGACACGTCCTCATGGACGAAACTAGAGTAATCATTCCTGGGACACAGAATGAGTGCGATTGCTTTTCAGATTGCCAGATCCTATGTCGTTGCCCTAACAGCTCCTACATCATTTCATCGGAGATACGATCGGCTGGTAATTGCACGGAGAGCTCGGATGGATCTCCGTGTACTCGTGGAAATGTTTCACTGCCCACATCGTGTAAATCGAATTTCGTTTGCAGCAGCGCGCATGTTTTCTGCCAAACGAATCGTTCGGAACGACGGTCACAACGGACTCGTTTTGACGCAAGTCTCAATGATTTAACCGCAAGATGCTTTGCGGACGACTGGCAACACTTGACGAATGTCACCACTCGGCAGAACTATTTGTCCACCGAATCGGTCGTCGTCCATCGAGTCTCCCAAGGCCCGTTCTATCGTTGCCAGCGCTTCGGCGGGTGCCGTCGGCGCTTCATCCCAAATGATGACGTCGGTAGCTCGAATCATCGCCTGATGAATAACACGTTCAGTATGTGAATTCGTGTGGTATCGTTGGCCAGTGCCAATTGCTTCATCGGTAACAAACAGCGACGCACTTCCTGTTCCGAATTTTCATGCGCCGCTGCATTTAAACCCCTTCATTCGCCTCATGAACGTAGAGTTTAGCATACCAATTTTGATTTAGTGGAGGAACGACATTAACAAATGGATGTAGACTGATCGTAATTAAATAAGAGGCCTAGCCGGATGTTGAAGCAGTAAGAACCGTTACCGGTGATGACCAGAAGGAAGCAAACGCGTTTGCACTGTTATACTGATAAACTCGCGAAAATTACAAGCGTTTGCATCTTCTCCCCTCGACAGCGTTTTCAACCCCCCAATGGGTTCGAATGAAACACCATTACATGATCATGACAACAACCTTGTCGAAGTCTTCATTTCGAAGCGGAAAAAGGCAAAGCCAAGCAGTGCGAAACAGAGCATTCTACATTCATAGGATCGAGACCGTGGGGAACGGCTGGAATGGCGTTCCGCGTCCCAGCCAACGCAGCGAGAGTATACCTTCGTGCGTATAAAAAAAAAAAGCTAAATACATCTGTCCATGGAAAATACAGGTTCAGGAAGGTACAATCCAATTCGTTTGAAATGTTTGCCATGTGGGACCTGTTGATAGTCAAAACAAAAGCAACACGATCTGGACACTGTCGCCGTTCGATCTTGAGAAGCATCGTCGGTCCTTGCTTAACATTAAGGTTAAGGATGAATATAACGAATATACCACACTTCGAAGTCAATGTATGGGGAGGAGGCCAAGTAGAATGAACCTGTTGATGAACTCAACTGGAAAAGTATTTTCCTCTTCGCTATCCAAGACCACACTGTTAACCCCTTAATAGGTCTTTTCGCATGCTCCAATTCGCATTTTCATATATAGTTTTCACTGAACAGTGAATTATCGATCAGCCAAACATAGATACAAACACGCAAGCGGTCGTGCACATACTTGTAAGCATGTTATTTTTACGCGTGCGTGCAAACAATGCTATGACTTTCCACAAATGAGTGAACCACGCCTCTTTGTAGTTCTTTGCTCCATTCCAGGGAGTTAAGTAAGGAGTAAATAAAGAGTTCCAAACTCGACGTAGCGCGATGTCGAGTTAAATGACGTTGCCGTCGGACAAGCAGCTGGCAGCGGAACGCAGTGAACTATGAGAACAGGACAGGCTCACACGAACGTGATGTTATGGGAAAACTAAATGCGTCAACAGCGTCGCTTAGAAAGAGGACGAACCCAGAGACCCCGAGTACTAAACTCAGAGGCCTTATTGGACTGCGGGTTGGCGCGATCGGCTCGACACGACCCAAGGGGGGATGGAGGGGGGGGAATCCGTAAAGTTCCGTCAGGCGTTGGAGTTTTGGGTCCGGTAGGACCACGATTCGAATCGGACCGATCTGGTCGATTTCAGAAAAGTTGACACGCGCAAGCCTCAGGCGGAAAGACAGGAATACGTGACCCGTGAAATATTCACGTCTGATTGCGGCAATTGGAATTCAGTCGAATGGCATTCAAATGAGGCATTTCGATTTTTTGAACCGCCAAATTGTGGGTCATTAATAAAGAGATGGAGCATGAGATTCTTCCTTCATCAGAGGCCGCCAATTGACTTTGAATCCAAAAAGAAACCCCAACCCCTGTGCCTATAAATAAATTATTTGGCGAAATTCCTACGACGGAGTGAAACTCGTCTCACTCGAATGCGGGGGATTATTTGAAGCTCCGCAGGGAATGGGGATGAGCTCTATAGGACAGACCCGACCGACGGATCGGTTGGCAATAGAGTTTCATGTTGGGGGCAGGCGAATACGCTAGAATACACTCAGATGAATCTTTTTCTCGAGCCGTTTACAGCTGCTGGCAATAAGGACGCCTCGTTCCGTCAGCGCTCAATGAGAGCACCGAACAGGCCAGCACCATAGAGTGCATATAGATGTCTCTGGAGAGGCCTTCGCTGCCTCGAGACTTACAAGTGCTTCCGCCATCTTGGTCAAGTCTCGCACGTGGGAATGAATAGCGTGATCGGTTGGGTCCCGGCATGGAGGCCCCCAGCCATATAGCTCCGGAAAGTTGCCTCTTTTGCCCTACCCCTCACCATGTATCTGCTATGAACTTCTTGCTCGTGCGACTTCAGTAAGATGGCGGCTGCGCCTGGAAGGGTGCAGCGCCTCACGCCATACGGGAGGTCCCTCCATTACACACTCACTATGGCCAGCACCGATGTGACGTCATGGGGCATCAGGTGGAAGCCTCAGCAGAGCCGGTAGAGCCGCTTAGAAAAATGACGAATCCAGAGACCCGGAGTTCCGAAGTTTAGAGGCCTAAGCGGGCTACCGGCAGGCCCGATCGGCCCGACCAGACCCGCGGGAAGGATCCACTACAATCTCGGTTCAGCCATCGAATTTCGGGTCGAGTAGTCGGGTAGGACCACGACCCGAATCGGGCCGATCGGGTCGGATTCGGAAGAGTCGACCCGTGCAGGCCTCCTGCGGACGGACAGGAGTACGTCGGCTATTATTATATAGATGTGCTTTCTCATTGCTCGATTGTCTTTTCTGGAGAGTGAAGAATGCTAATACCAAAATGATACCTAGTTGCGTCTCCAGTCATGAGTCTAGAAGGTAACGAAAGCCTACTTCCATTAACTTTGCTCTTTGTATTGATGATCATTTATGGGACCATGCTCTCAAATACCAAGATGGAATTAGGTTCTTCTACGAAGTTTCTCAAATTGTCTTGAACGATGACGTGGATCAAGTTCTCCAAACGGAAATGAAAGTCATCGCATTCGAATCCGGAGGGGAAATCCTAGAAACGAGGCACAAATGCGGGGATGCTCGGGCGATTAAGCAGCAACAAGGTGGACTTCACATAGGACAATTGGTGTCCCATTAGACGGAGAGAAGCGTACTGGAAGGTTTATTTCTTTCAAATAATGACAAGAGAGTGAACCCAGGGCAACAAAGCTCAGGGACGTCGTGAAAAGCAAGGAGATGGCAAACACGGAGGCGAAACAGCACAGAAAATGGCAGGGAAAGAGAACGCATTACGGGTGCAGCTGCAAGCTCTGTTTAATGATTTATCCGCCGGGAGGAACCACTCACAACATCACCATTCATCATCATGCTTTCAGAGGGTTGTTTTCGTTGTACAGTGTATGGAGGTGCCGGAGTGAAATGTTGAGCGATAAAATAATGATTGAGAAGCAGAGCAAGAAGTCCGTATGGGACGTGGATTATATACCCGGTCCATTCTATGCTATCGCCAACGATGATGATGTACCCACATAGGGCTCAATGATCCAGCGTGTGACGCGCTTTCGTCGATCCCGTTCATTTGTCAAGTCTTCAAAGTGATTATTTTTTAATTGTATATACCTCTATTGACCTTCATGCGAATGCTCTCAGCTAATCCACGAATGAGCTCCGCTCGCATTTCTGGGTCGTTCGGAAAGTCATGAGCTCAAGCAGACAAAGCGATGATGAAGGCGGCTTCGATCACTGGAATGTACAGGGTGGGTGAAAAAAAAACAAAGGTTTCGGTTTTGGTAAGTTGTCAATCCGATTATAGGTTGCCAATTCTAATGAAATTTTGTAGGCACATAAGGTGACTCAATTAGTGTTTATGTGTCAAGTTAAAAAAAAATTCCTAAAACGTTGAGATTAACATTTAATTTAACTTTAATAATAAAAAATGTTAGTGTTCACTTCCTCCTTCCGCTTTAAATTTTTCACAATTGACACAAACAAGCAACCAAACAGAAGAAAAATAAATGCATACATTCCAGAATCGAAAGCAAACAATTTTGTTCAGAGACGTACATTTCAACTGAAAAGGTGCTCAATGTGCCCTCCTTTCTGTTGAAAGGAAGCCTCTCGTCTGGGACACCACAGATGAATGGCTCGGTGAAAAAAAAAAAAAAAACATTTGAGGCAGTGCCTCCCAATCTTCCTTTGCAGCATCATGCAGGGATGAAAGGTCGTGAATTCGGTCCTCCCTTTCATCCCGGCCTCAAGTTCACATCAATATTTTCGACTGCACATTTTGTCATGGGTGATCAGAAAATAATTACAGCTCTTTCAATTTTAGAACCAAAAGGCTGAAATTTGGTACACAATCTCCATTTGTGTTACCCTATAAGCTCACTAATTTTATTCAGAATCGGCAGCCTACAACGAGATTGACGACTCACCAAAATTGACAGCTTTGTTTTTTTTTTTTTGGCCCAACCCTTTAAAAAGCTTTTCGTGCTTTTCTCCTCGACCCCGCAACGTTAGAGGCAACCGTCAGTTTGCACTGCAAATACTCCTGATGCAAGCCAAGTCATTCGACTTTCCTAATCCAAGAAATCTTAACAGAAGAAAGCCGATTCCAGTAATAAAAAAATGTTACAGACTGAAGTTCATTTTTAGCATGGATTTCGCTGTCCAGTTGATGTTTGAGCATGGTCCGGCAAGTTGATTAATTTACCTAGAATTCATGATTCGATTTTTCCCAAATAGCTGGAATTGAATTGTCATGGTTGATTGAATGGATAAGAACATTTCCGTTTCCCTCTTTTCGTTATGGGTTTTCATACGGAGGGAATTCAATTGAAATTTGACTTGGAGGGTAGATGTCTCCTGGTCCTCCTCCTTCGCCCACGAGCCGAATTCCGTGAGTCACGCCGATCCTGAGCGACTTACTCGCAGACTGCTTCAAGGGGGAAAAAATATCAGCCATTTCTTCTCGTGATCTATGAACCACATGACATCTTTTTGCGTAAGTGTGGCATTGCGATAAGAATTCTCCGATAATCTTTTTGAGCAGCCTCTTTGGAATCCGTATCGATCGGATGGACGCTGGGGCAATCCAGCTCAAGTAGTCATGGTGTGGTTGCGCTTCAGACTTTGATTTACTAAAAAAAAAAAAGGTATTGGACGTTGACAATTAAGACATACGAAGAAAAAAAAGACATGAAATGCTGGCTCTCTGCCTCTATTGGTTTCGGAGATGTGCGGCCTCAAACTTAGCCTCCAAGAGTAAAAGTGACCTTTAGGGTAAAGTCTACTATCTTTAGTCCAAACTGAGCTAGAAAATCGGTTTTAAACTAAAGCTAAGACAATGTAGCATCGCATTATTAAATGCATTTTCTGCCACGCTCATTGCAAATTCAGTTACGTAACTACAAAAATGGTAAATATTGCCTAATTTTGCACGCAAAATTTGAGCCCTAGGATGCATAATGCGTTTCCGTAACATTGCAGACGAAAGCAATTGCAATTCAAGAACTAAGTTTCAACTTCCTCCGTTGTTTGAAACAACTTAAAATTAAATTTTAAAAGTCCAATATTGACTATTTTCACCAACTTTTGTGGTTCGTACTTCTTGTTTTAAACGCTATCCAAACTTAAAACAATTTTCAAGCTAATGCCAAAGGCTTGTTTGGATTCGGTCAAAGATTGATTGATCTTGTCTTTAGTCAGACAAGATTTGAACATGCGTAGCAAGAACTGCGTATGTATTCCAAGCATAAGAAAAAAATTTACAATCGCATCCACTGTGGAAACATTACACATTGTCACCCCAACCCGTTCAGTGCTCAACACGTGGAGCCATGATAGCTTGGAGCCGTGGAACCAACCCTGACATCTCTCATATTAAGATTCAACTACTTGATGTCTCATTTCACGGGAAGAACAAAGTGCATGTTCTGCATGATCCTTTGTTATTGGGCTGAATTCCATCCCTCCTCCTCTTGCGGGGTGAGGAATCGAAAAAGCCCTCCTCCCAGAGGATTCGCTTCGTGAGATGATCCAAAATTCCACCCGTGCGAGATTCAACAATGATCAAAGAATGATCACCGTTGAAACGTTGAGATAAGTCGAGAGACCTCGATAATTTGCACGATGAAGTGGGATATGATACATTTTGGCAAGGATATTTACAGGTTTGCATCTCTAAGAAATCAGAGAGATCGCTCAGACGGCCGGTCTGATTTAATAGGTAGAGTCGACGAGATGCATTTATCCCAGGGGGTTCACTTCTTCTGTGGTGGAGGGTCTCCGTCGGCATCAGCGGTATCGTGGCGGGTGCAGGAGAGTCGAAAGCATTCGCTTTGTCGGACAGAAGCTGGGCCGGCCTTGGGAAGCTGACCCCAACGACGTTGGGGGTCAGCTTATTATCCTTGGACATGTAAATTGGACCTGCCTGTCCGTAGCGACAACATTCTGATACAATATGCACTTTGAAGTTTTAAGGAATTGTAAAGTTGTAGGCTACTAGATGGAGACGTAAGTCTCGCTTTTCGACCAGTACACAAAGGTACCCTTCTCCCTTTCCCTGGAATCGTCAATCACAGGAACGTTTAGAACCTTGCCATACGTCTCGCCTAGTCTCATTATAGGAGTCAGTGAACACTGACACTTCATCGTTAGTCATTCCCATATTCGAGACAGATGCATGATGGAGCCCAGGCAAAAAACAAGCTCATATTCTCTAAAGAACCCTTTTCCAGACTGCAGAAGATTAAACAATAATGATAGTGTCTGTATACTCCATTCTACCTTTCATCAACTTGAGATCAGGGGGAGAAGGGCGAAATTCGCGGGCACTCCATAGAACATTGCGGATGGGCGCTTCCGTGAAATGTGTTAAATTTAGCACATCAAGGAGGAGGGCAACTGAGTATCCGCAAAACCATTTCTTTATTCTCCTCTCAGGAGAGGAAATGATGGGTTGAATCCTCGCACACTCTTAGTGTTCTATAACTCTTTTCGGATGATCTTATCCAGCTCTGGATAAGATCATCCTGGTAAGAACCAGGGGTTCTCACAAAAAAATGAGCTTGTGTCCGCGAGCTCCGTCCATCGTGTCCTCGTCCTGAGGGCGGAATCATCATACTGCCCCCAGGGGAAATGAATGAGGAACTGAATTTCCGGATACTTCATGGAGCGTTAAAGGGTGGATTTTCCTCCGAGATGTACTTTAACTTATGCATGAAAAGGTCAACTCCTGTACTATTCTCTGTCTTCCGCCCCTTCATGGACATACATGAGCATGTGTAGGGCCTTATACTAGTAGGGTAAGTGAGACAAATTCCGACCCCCTTAAGAAGTTCTTTTTCCCGCCCATCGCCGACTTTTTCAACTCGAGGGCTTTCGGACCTATACCACATGACAGGAAAATTTACGCACTACATATTCATGTTCATGGATCAGACATCAAGACCAGTCTTGAAATTTGGAAGAAGAAGAGATGAACCCGTCACATTTTCTTCCAATTCCGACCCCAAAATGCTACTTATTTCGACCCCTACAACCGCGTAGCCTATAGGGGGCGTAATTGAATTGCTTGAACCTCACAATCGAACGCCTCATATGACCAATCATAAATTGATCATCATGTTGCTCCACATGTCAAGTTTATTTTTATTCTTCTGGACAAATGAAAATAAGCAAAATACACTTGAGAAATTAAAAAAATTAAGCATTTGGCAAACGAAACACGTATTATTTCATCATTTAGGAGAACTCAGACTTTCAGGAAGGTCCTTGTCTTGAATATGCTAGGCTAAGACGATTTTCGCCATTGTCATTCGTTCAGTTATTCCTGTTCATTCTTCTTTCTCTTGACATGTCTAGCGTTTGAGTTTTCCTTCGTTTCTGCCATCTCCTCTCTCAAGCGCTTCCTACGCGCCATGTCTTCCTTCTTTTGGGCAGCTTTTTCCTTTTTATCATTCATTCTCCGTTGCTTCTCTTCATC
>CAJPEV010001589.1:0-62461 GCA_905338385.1 Darwinula stevensoni
AGGCTGCACATTTTCATGTAGGGAGGGGCATTTGTTTCACATTGCTGGCGCAACGGAAAAATGCTCCTGCTATAACTCACACTTTACCCTGAGGCTCTAAAGGTGTTGCTCACTGGTGCTAATGTGGCGGAGAGGCTTTTTCAGGAATTAGTCGCTAGCAGTGTGCCGCACACGCACTAACTTCCCTCTATGCCGTCGAACAATTCCTTCGAAATAGTCCATAATGTTTCAGAATGCTTGGTGTTGAATACCATACGCTATTGCTAATTGCCCACGAGCTCACAGGTGATGCAAGAGTATTGAATGTGCTAGGAAGACGAAATCAGCAAAGCTGTCTAAAGTCCCATGGAAACGTGTTAAACCGCAATGTGAATTGTGGCAATCAGTTGGAATATCATGATAATGTTTAGAAATAGAATCTCCCTGTCAACTGTAAGCTATATGTGTATAAATGTAATAAAGCAGTTCAGTTCCGAATGAGTAATGCAATTAACAGAGGATTGTCAAGGAGACGTTATGCCCACAGGTCCCACAGGACGGCGATGAGGCAGTCGCTGCATATAATAAACAATTGGTGCTGGCGCGGAAACAACGTTTGCCACTGCAGTTGCGATGAGAAGTGCCTAAATCGATGCTTTAGGTGTTAGCCATAATGGCTAGAATGACTGATGAACAGTACCCAGTTGCACGTAGGGAGCGTAAGGTCGAACACCAAGAGGAAGCGAATGCTGAACTCAGGAATAGGAAAGCCATGCAGGCTGCTGGGCAACTTGATGCAAGGAACGCAACACTCAGGCGTCGAAAGTCGTTGGGCAGCCAGTAAATTAACCTGGACCTCTCATTTGCCAGTCAGGTGTGCTACCATGGAACCTGGGACATTTTGTCAGGCCTATCCATGTCACCTCAAATCACTACAATCTTTAGTGCTATGAGCACTGTCAGGCTGCACATTTTGCTTTAGGGAGGGGACATTTCTCTCACATTGCTGCCACAACGGAAGTGTTTCTGCTGCAACTCACGTTCTGCATGTTATTCTATACCATAGGCTTGGCCATCCAACGCTTTTAGCGCCAAGATCGTCGGGCTTCATCAGCATCGCTTCCATGCAATAGTTTTCTGTTTGAGTTTCATGTAATGACAGATTCATCAACTCAACGTAATCACGCAAGTTCTTTGTTTCATATGTAGCGCAAGCGGCCCGCTCATACCATCAAAATTGTGGCGATTTTTGTGAGGTGGTGTTGAACGCAAAGAAAAAATGTTGGAGGTCCAAAGGACGGCGATGAGGCAGTCGCTGCAGATAAAAAAAAAAAACGATTGGTGCTGGTGCGGAAACAACATTTGCCATTGCAGTTGCGATGC
Organism: Darwinula stevensoni; assembly: GCA_905338385.1. Taxonomy (NCBI): domain Eukaryota; kingdom Metazoa; phylum Arthropoda; class Ostracoda; order Podocopida; family Darwinulidae; genus Darwinula; species Darwinula stevensoni. Next base: position 1,363 of record CAJPEV010001589.1, read on the forward strand.
GAAGTGCGTAAATCGGTGCTTTAAGAGATGCCAGCCGAAATGGCTAGAATGAATGAACACCAAGCAGGTGTACGTAGGGAGCTTAGGGCCGCTCAGACCGCTGAACAGCAAGAGGCAGCTAACGCTGAGCTAACCCTAAACTCGGGGCTGCAATTCCCTTTTTTCAACCCTTTTTAGCTGGTAGTAACAAAAATTAATCTTAAGTAAATACTCAAGATCAGGTATTTAGGATACTACCGAATCGCATGTCAGCATTATCGCTTGACAATTACATTTCTTCATCGACGTAAGGAATTCTTTCAACGTTTAAGACGAAGCATTTAGCTCTGCCAACTCTGGACGATGAGAAAATCTCTATGATTGGTTGAAAGGGACTTGTTGGAGTGTAGGCCATTGGATTGTCGTCGTCAGCCATGCATTCATCCTTGGCGTTCGTTGAGTCTTCTTATCCTTTTCCGTACGTTAAGTTTCGAAAAAGGTCCGTGAAGATATGAAAATCGCACTTCCAGTTTCGCTTTTCGTACGTTAGCAATGAAATCGGATGTTAAGTTTTTGAAAAGATTGCAGAGTTCAGGGATTTCTTGAAATTGTTTTGAAAACGGAAGTGTAGTTTTGAGAAACGGACGTTAGCAATTGGGAAAAACTGTAAGAAGAACTTCTTTCATTCTCAAATCTATTTGTCGGCACTATATTATTTATTATGGAATAAACATTCGTTCCATTCCTCCGTATGTCACGTTTCTCGATCTTTCACGGTTCATACCATATTTGTTTCCTCATGTCGAACTAAATTTGATTATTGTTTTGTGCATATTGACAGGTGTAACACGCTGTGACTCAGCATCCCTTTGATGCATCGTGAAGTGTAGATCATATTTTGCCAGCGGGAATCTGACTGAGACTGTTATTAATCGATGAGCTGTGACAAAAAGAGGTATAGGTCCTTGGGCAGAAGGCTGGTAGTATGCACTTTGAATTCGCATTCAATTTTTGTTCTGATAAAGAATTTTTTTCACTTCCAGATACCTCATCGTAGTGAAAAAATGAGATTTGTTAATCACATTCGAGCAGCAACTTTACTTCTTGACCGAATGTGACGAGGAGGAATTCATTCATCTTGTTTCATCAGATGAACATTTCATTTTGACTGCACCACCCAAGCTATCAATGACTGGGTTTGAGTCGAAGAAATTACAAAACGACCACCTGTCTTCCAAGTTTAAGACTGAAATCATGGGCTTCTTGATGGCATTATAATGCTTGAATCCGTTTTGAAGTTTCTGATGAACAGTAGCAGCACGACTGCGCTTCTTTCCTCTTTCACTTTCCAACAGAGACACCAAAGAACATACACTTTCCTTCTTATTTCTAGCTGGTGCCGCGATTAGGCCTTTGGACTCCTGAGTAAGACTGACGGCCCCCTTTCATATCTCACTAGTACACATTTCACACTCATAGGGGTTTCTGATCTGTTCAGCTTTTTAGTTATCCAAGATCGTGAAATGACATTTGCCCCTGCATCGCAAACTTTACGAAAAGTTATCGCTCGTATGCGATCAACAAATCGTGTTTTTTTTCTTAGATGAAGCATCTGGAAGGGAACGATTGGAACCATTAGAACAGAAATTGAATGAGAATTTAATTTATTGCTTTCCTCCTCATAAATTTTCTTGGATGGGGGTGCATGTATCTGAGACACCCTGTATGCGGTGTGAGCTACGACACTCTCGACCTGCAATTGCATCTCTTTTTCCAATACGTGTATGCCTTATGCCGTAAACTCTGACATCCTCTCCTTTTCAGTTGGGTCAATTCCTTGCATGATCCAACCTTTTTAGAGCAGACAACGCGGGAGGACATTTCTCTTCGGCGGCAGCCATGGCATTACAGAGGCAACGCCTGTACGAAAGAGGAATCACTGTCGAATTGTTGAAAATGGTTCGAAATTCGAAAAAATCGAATTGTTTATTACTGGCCTTTTTTTAAGGGCTTCCTGGTCCCCATCGAAATCAATTATTTCCAGTCCAATGCCCGCGTCATGCTATTGTGTTGCAAGGTGAACTATGTTTCATGGCATTTTAAATTTTTCATCCATGTGAAAGTGTTATGTGAACCATGAACCAGTACAGGGTGACTCAAAAGTCCTTGGACGCCTATTGAAAAGACCGTTGGACAAGTGATAGCCAGGTGATTTTTTGAGTGAAGCAACATCTACTACAGATCTATTTGCCTTCCAAGTTTCAGGCCGTAAGCTCCTGATATGGTTCCCAAACATCAAAGAGAAGCTGTGATTTTTCAAAACCAGAGTGGTCTTCCAGCAAGCAGGATCTCAAAGCTCACCAAATCTCCTCGATCTACTATCTACAGCATTATTCGGCGATACAATGAGCTTGGATCAGCAGCAGATCGCCAAATAAGTGGACATCCTTCCGTGTTCCAGGATAAGAAGCTCCAGAAACAAGTCGGGCAAATGCTATACCGAAATCCAGAGCATTCTGGAAGAAAGTTTGCGCAAACCTTGAAAGTGAACAAAGAGGCCTTGCGAAGATAGTTCAGGGGAAAGCTCTGCATAAAGCCTTTTAAAAAACAAAAGATGCAGTTGCTTACAGAGATCAACAAGAAAACAAGTTCAAAGGTCCCGCAGTTGCTCAAACGGTTTAACCAGTCCTCACTCCAAAGGATTGTTTTTTCTGACGAAAATATTTTCACTGTAGAGCAAGCTTACAACCCCCAAAACAATCGCCTCTGAGGTAAAAAGCTTTCCTCTATCAAGTCTCACCAGCGACAGGTCATTCGAGTTCAAAAGCCAGGTAGTGTTATGGTGTGGGGTGGTGTTTCTGCTTCTGGCAAAACTCCTTTGCATTTTGTGCAGCCTCAGGCCAAGATCAATGCCAGCTATTATCAATAGTGTGTTGAAGAAGGTGCTACTCCCCTGGACTCAAGAACATTTCAAATCCCAGCCTTGGACATTCCAGCAGGACTCAGCACCAGCTCACAAGGCAAAATCCACCATCGACTTTTGCAGAACTCACTTTCCAGACTTGATTTCCCCAGAAAAATGGCCTGCTAGTAGTCCTGATTTGAATCCATTGCATTACAGTGTGTGGTCCTACTTGCAGGCCAAGGTCTGCTGCAAGCCACACAAGAGTATCAATAGCTTGAAGCTTGATCTGAAGGAATGGAATGAATTGTCGATTGGTCAGTTGTGAAGAACCGTAAATGATTTCCCAAAACGTCTGAAGCAGGTTATTGCCTCAAATGGTGATATTTTTAAAACATAAAAACAAGGTTGGTTTAATGGACAAAATTGTCGATTGATCAGTTGTGAAGAACCGTAAATGATTTCCCAAAACGTCTGAAGCAGGTTATTGCCTCAAATGGTGATATTTTTGAAACATAAAAACATGGTTGGTTTAGTTTTTTGTGATCTTTGCACTGGTCAAATCAGAAATTAAATTGGTCTTCATCAGGGAATGCTACACTTGATTAGAGGTGTCCAATGACTTTTGAGTCACCCTGTAATGCTAAAGAGTGGTGATCGTTGCCACGCTATACTGTATATAGGATTCAAATTCCGTACGAAATCTCAGTAGCACCACCGTCAGATTATTTTCACCGCTATCTTATATATCAATGTGAAAATATGTGAAAGCTAATTTTGGTGCAATTTCTGCAGAGGTGCCTCCAGGGGGAAACTGCGAGAAATACCCGGAAGACTGTGTAGAAAATGCTGTTTGTCAGGAGATGTGCACTTGTAAGGAAGGATTCCAGGAAGAAGGAGATCACTGTGGTAAGTATACAAATTGCAGGCGAAGCAATTTCTCCTACAGCAATTCCACTATCACATTGAGGGATTCTTTTTTGTTTAGGAAAGAGAAAGCGCCTCATTAAAGGTGAAATACTATTTTAAAAGGTTTTACCTTTCTTCAAAACACCCTCCCCCTTCTCTACGGAACTCACTAACGTTAGGCCTTGACTTAACCGATGGACTGTCTTCGGGTCAAGCCACGGCCTAACTTTTTTCGTTCAAAAGAAACTCAGTCCTCGACCTACGGACCAATTAGACCACTAAGGATTAATCCCTGGTCTTCGAGACACCTTGTCGAGGACGTGTAACGTTAGGCCAATCGCAGGCCTATTCAGTTTCTCATGGCCCATTTAACAGAGAACGCGTAACGTTAGACCGCATGTAGGCCTTTTTTGGGTTTCATAAACAATTTCAGTGCAGTTGGGGAACATTTGGTCTATCCAGAGGTCGTCGAACCATCTCGACTCGTTCCGAGAAGAAAATGCCTCAAGGGTACATGACATACAAGCTGGCCGCCATCATGTTAATTTAGGGATGTTCGGATGAGAAATCCGTATTCCACATAATCTATCGGCCACTACAAACCACCGTTTATATCTCAGTTCATCCCATGAATTCAGAGCAATAATGTCTCCTACATTGAAAAAAGAAGATCCGCACATCGACACTAAGGCCAAAGAAGCCATGAATCTGGCATAAATAAGGCACGATATTCGGCAACACTGGAGAACGGGACCGGAGCCATCGCGCTAAGCCTAAATTAACAGCATCTAATTTCATTTTTTTATGGCGAAATGGTGCACTGGAAGCAACAAATATGACTCTCTTTGTCACCTACAAGTCAATATCTTTCGTTTTGTTGGTCTCTTTCCTCCTAAAACCTCCCAGGAGAGGCTACCCAGGAGTGAGAAAAAAAAATTAACCTATACTGTCAATACTATATAATAGGAGAGCTGTACGTCCGTACGTCCCGGGGAGGGGTGGGAGGCAGAGGGGGCCGGAGAAGGGCGTATGGGGTGAGGAAGCGGAGGGGGTGGGGGGGTCGAAGGGGGCAGGGGCCGGGGAGGCGACATTGGAACTTTCGACAAATAAACCAATGTCTAAGTAGTGTCACAACATGACGTGTGATGCTAATAATAATAATAATAATACTGGAACGAAATTCACATCTCCTAAAAGGGAGACTCCACAATCCCGGGGAAATGGAGCGTCAAATTTCCTGGAGCGATTCTGTGTTGAGAGAGGAAGAAGCGCGCCAAATTTCGTTCCTGCTGATGCTCTCAGAGAGGAATCAGAGACGGTTGAATTTTGTTGCCTGAAGGGGTTGAAGAAAGGTAATGGGTGCTACCGCATTGATCAAAAGTAAAATTATTCCAGGAGGTTTGGGGTTTTGTTTTAAAAAACTGGTTCTTTTTACTGGTACTACTTCCAGTGCATACATAACTTATTATAGAAATACATTGCATGGTAACTTCTTTGTTCATATTCTGCTTTTGTTTATTTTTAGAAGTCAATCCGGATCCAGAAATCCGGATTCATTTTCATCATTTTTCCTATGGTGGGAATTCCAGCTAAGAATGACGGATTAGGGACATCAACGTTGCCAATTTCGTCAGTGGGACCTTCAATGGACTTCGTTACACTCTTAGAAAATTCTGAGCGTTTGGGGAGTAAAAAGTGAGCACACTGTGAGCTTTTCGAATTTACTCTCTTATTACTCACCAAATGCTCCCTCATCGCTCGTCTTGAAGTGAACACCTTGAAGTTCTTTGCCAGGCCACTAGATGGATGTAAGGGTCTCGCTTTTCGCACAGTACACAAAAGTTCCCTTCCCTCTTTCCCTGGAATCGTCCCTCGCAAGATTGTTAAGTACCTTGCTATGTCTCGCCTAGTCTCATTATTGGAATCAATAAACACGGACACTTCATCATTTGTTATCCACATATTCAAGACATATTCATAGAGTCCTGTCCATAAACAAGCTCATATTCCTATTGAGAACCCATTTGGAACTCGTAAGATTTTATACGCATAGGAGACCTAGGATATACAGAGTGTCCGTGAACGTCACTTAATCAGACCTCAATGAAATGAGGTAATAAGGGACTGATATCTCGGATACGCCACTCGGGTGCCAGAGGTCCAACCTCTCACGTGTATGTAATCAGTACAGTCAGAGGTAGGTCAACGCCTATGCGAGAGCGAAAGTGGCACACAATATATGTGAGAATTTTCATATTTGCATGACATCCCTATCACTTTCTGAGGGAGCGTTTTTACTCACAGAGGGGGAGAGCAATTTTGCTCCTTGGTGATGGAGTAAATTCGCTTCTTTCCCAGAGTGAAAGGCGGGTGAAGCTGGAGTTAGCTATTTTACTCTCTTTTTTGAGAAAAATCGCTCCCCTTTTTCTAAGAGTGTATAACCGAGGTTCTCGCTATACCCGAGTTCGCTATAACCGAGGTAAAATGTAACGTGCCTTATGGGCTCTACTCCGGGACCTGGCGCTTTTCGCCGTTAAAACCGAGGTCGTTATAATCGAATTCGACTGTACCTTGACTCATGGAAGCCTTGACTGAGGAGACGCAGCCAAAAATGTAAAAAATACTAGACCACACCCGCGTGATTCGCTTCGGGGTTAACAAAATGCCCATTAACCCTTTATAGGTTACTGGGGATAATAGTTTCCCACCTCCCATATCACATGCACGCAGCAGGGCATCCCTTCTCGCTAATGCGAGGAATTGCATCGTAGCACTGTCATGACGGAAACGTGATATTTCCATAGTTGATTGAGATATGACTTAATATGTGACTATAATACTTAATTTTCACTCTTGTGAGAATATTTCTGATAATCAGTTGCAGACTATAATGAATATATGAGTGCAGTAGATAGATTTGATCAGTACCTAGCAGTTAACAGTGTGCGTCAAAAGTCAAGGAGATGGTGGGTACAACTGTTTTATTACTTCCTGGATTGTGTGATTGTAGCTTTATTCTGCATATGAAGACTGTAAAAACAAGAAAAGGAAACCACACGAGCCACCTCAATTTTCGTTCGACACTGGTGAATGAGCTAATTGATACCTTTTCTAACAAGAAAAGGAGAGCCCCTGCTTCCAATGAGTGTTCATGCAAGAAAGCGAAACAGTCCATCTGGGACGAAAACTGTTACAAATACAGTGAGCCTGGTAAATGTTGGATCTCAGCTGCCAGAAATAGTCCCAACTTACAGACTTTGTGCGCATTGCAACACAAAGAATAAAGTGAAGTAACATAATTGCAGTGTTTGTGATGTTGCTTTATGTGAGACATGATTTGCAACGTTCCATCAAATCAAAATTATTTATATTTTTATTCCAAAGAACCTTAAAATCCATTTTGACAAATGACATTCCCAGCAATTGCAACGGGGAAAATATTAAAATCCTAAATTGCACATTTAGAAGTGTGAAATTTATCATTTGCGCTTTACTGTTAAATAAAACACTAGACGAAACTACAAGCGTATTTTCAATTTTTTTCTTCCACTCCCAGTGTTTTGTCCTATAAAGGGTTAATAATAGGGGATACGTTGCATCATCAAGGAATCCTCAATCGGATTATGCACTTTCTCAGCGAGTTCCGCCTCGTAGCACTCAAGTGACACTCGTAGTTGGAATTTCGAAAACCTGGACGTTGGATAATTAATGATTTTGCGCCATGCACGGGATGCGGATCGGCTCTATTGAACCGACTCGACGCGGAAATCGGGCGGGCAACTCGGTTCGCAACAAAGTTTCTTGTTGGGTGTAGACGAATACGCTATTAGAGGATTAGAGGGTCTTTTTCTCCAGTCTCTTACAGATGCTAGCGGAACGTAGTGACCTATGAGAGCACAGAACGGGCCAGCACGAATGTGACATCATGGGATGGCTGGAAGCGTCAGCAGAGCCGCATAAAAAAAAGGACGAACCCAGAGACGATGAGTTCTGAAGCTTAGAGGCCTAAGCGGGCTGCAGGCCGACCGGATCGGCCCAACACGACCCGTGGGTGCGCTCGGTAATGCTCGGTCCCGCAATCGAGTTTCGGGTCGGATAAAACCACGATTCGAACCGGACCAATCGAGTTCGAAAAAGTCGACCAGTACATGCCCCCGGCGGACAGACAGACAGAGGACGTCGGCTATTATTATATACAGGGTGTTCGGAAAGTCCCTCCCCATTTTAAAATGGTAATAACTTTCGTAATTTTTGGACTAGAATAATGATTTTTAGGCCAAAAGGAACATAATTCGAGGCTGTTTTATTTACCTTTTATTTGTTTGTTTTGCTTTTATATTTTGGCACACTCCGTGGTGCCAAAATCGAATCTTTGCTGCATGGTATGAGGTGTCGAAGCGGAGGAGTGAAAGTTGCATCCAAGGCGTTCTCCTTTCATCACAACCTCTGGAATTTACATAGGATCCAGACACAAGCGACTAGACTGAATGATGCCGAGAAACCCAAAAAGGAAAAAATGTTTCTAGGTCGATTAAATTGCCTGAAAAAAAGAAAAGAAATAAGTAAATTCATTTAATCCAAAATGCAAAGATTTCTCAGAGATGAACTGCTTAAAGTTTCATTCCCTTCCCAGATGTCATTTTGTCGCATTGCTACCGTCAGAGAAATTCTTCACCGTAAATGTAATTGACATTTACAGGGTATATGGAGCAAGCTTGGGTTTCGTTCCTGTTGGCCCGGAGCCTTGGCCTTCCGCCTTGACCTTGGCTGACTCGGTCTTCTTCCAACTCCTGAAACCTCTTTGCAAGACCAAATACATTATTTAAGCATCATCAAAAGGTCAAGTAGATAGGGTAATTTGGGGGAATATGGCCCGAAAAAGTGAAATTGGTTTTAATGGTCCGTCAAGGTCAAATTCAAATTCTCCAACTTTCCGAAAATATTAATTGTTGACTCCTTTTTTCAATCCAAGCAAGACCCATGCTAGGAAATGCACGGGAATTAAGCATTTAGGTTCTTTCCAACTTGGTCCCGATCTTTATTGCTACCAATGTTGGGGGAATTTCTCAAAAAACGAAACCCAAGGCTTTTTGGTCGGCATGAAGAAGTCTTGCACATACCGACTACCTATAAAATAATTCTAGGCAGTTGATAAATACAATATCAATTGCATTGAGGACAAGAAAAGAAGTCCGCATCAATATGAACGGTCCTCTGTGAACCAGGCTCCCGATCGAGAAATATTTCACCTGCATTCTAATTTCATGTCATGAAATTTTCTGCAGTATATCTAGCGGATGTCCAGATTGCGTCGCGAGAGGATAACCACCGCATATCTAACGCGTAGGTGCAGTGGATCCCCGTACGTCCTCGGTGGATGTCCAGCGGATGTGCATCATGGGATCCCTTTCTGCCTGGGGTCACGGAAAAGAAATATAACACTGCCGATCGGTCAGCTTTCCGATGAAACGAGACTGTGTCCAAATTACCACAAGCACCTTCTGCAAATCGCTAGTGGATGGGCTCATAATTTCCACAAATATTCCGGAGGAATCACAGGATAATTTTGCCTTAATAATATATCCATGCTGCTATTAAGAAAATATGCGCTTTAGTTGTTCGATGCCATTTTTTGTCATAGGAGGAGCAACTGCATGGAACTAAATTAGAATACATTGATTTATCCCGTCTTCCTGTTGGTACTGCATTCATGAACATGGCACAACATTTCGGCTATTTCATATTGTTTTCCATAGTCCTATTTTTGAAATTAGCCTGAACCAAATTATTCAGCTTATTAGGGAAAATCTTAGAAGGGCCAATTTACCCCAAGTTACCCTATGGCCGAGGCGGATCTACAAAGGAAAATGCTATATACTCTCGAAAGCTCGGAGGAGCTGTAATTTTCGTTATTTTAAAATTACTTTAATCTTATTAATAGGTCCGCTGAAAGCAGTATCTCTATGAATCGTAAAAAAAAAAACGAAACCTGGTTAAAGCCTTCTACAGCTTCGTTGGGCTGCAGCTTGGGTCCTTCCATATGTCACGCGGTTGGCCTTCTGTCCTTGAAGGACTTAAGGAATGGTAGGGAGATTGCGTGGCAAGTGAGAAAAGATGGGGAAAAACATATACTCGATACACGTCGATTTAATGACAAGACCTTCCTGCTCCGCTCTAACAAGAATGCAGATAATATATTCTCCTGCGGAGGTCACCAGACTCGAAGTGTAGCCGAGGGAAGAAAATGCGATAGAAGAGACGAATGACGAGAGTCCAAGGTCCAATAGTATGGGCGATGAAGGCAAGGTCATCGAAAGCCGGACGTAAAGAATAGCGAAGCCGGACGTAGAGAATAGCGAAGCCGGACGTAGAGAATAGCGAAGCCGGACGTAGAGAATAGCGAAGCCGGACGTAGAGAATAGCGAAGCCGGACGTAGAGAATAGCGAAGCCGGACGTGGACCGGGGCGAAGAGTCGAACACGGAAGTCACCAAGCAAATCCTCCAAAATCTCTTTCACACGCAGGGACCAGTTCGGGTCCTTCGCACCACGGCGGTAGACACGCGGATGTGTGCACCAAGGCGATCGCTGATCGATTCCTCCGAGGTGGGAAGAGCCACCCTATTTAAAGGAGAAGTCCGCGAGACCATGCCCATGGCAGTGAAAGTGGCACGAGGTGAAGGGGTAAAAATTTGAAGAGGTGAAAGAGCTAAAAGGGGTGAAGATGGTGAAAGGGGTGAACCCTTTGAAAAGGAAAAGCACAAGACATGTATAATTGCTGCAGCCAAAAACACTTTCGACAAAGTTTGCAATTTGAGCGTCGAAGGCATTTAGACTGAAGATTATTTATTTAGACCAAATTGGGTGTCAGCAATTTTGCATATACCCTCCGCTCGATCAGCAAAAATGCACAGGAAGGTTAAAAAGGGATTTGTAAGCGGGGCGTACCATATATGTAATGCAGGTCGAACTAATTACGTTTTCACCTAAAATTATTATATCGAGAGCCCATCTCCCCAGCAAGTACACCATTCCAATGCAAATACCACCTGGCAAGTTATTCAATTAGAAAAATTACTGAAATCTTTGTATAGTTGTTTTTCTTCAAGAAAGGTTCACATCGCGACATCCTCTTTTCCGATGAGAAGATCTTCACCGTTAAGCAGGCTCAACCATCAAAACAATCGTCAGACCCCATTTTTAAATGCGACGTAGGTCGGCGTAGTAGCGGAACAGATAGCCTGCGTCTTTGGTCGAAGACACTACCAAACCCGTCCTTATCGACGTTGACCGTTTTGTGGAGACGTAAAACAACGGCCGCAGGTCAAAATCAATGCTTCCTATTATCGAGAAGAGGTCTTAGAGAAGGTCTTACTACCCTAGTCCCAAGAGCACTTCCATGGCAGAAGCTGGGTCTTCCAGCAAGACTCAGCCCCAGCACACAAGGCGAAAAGCACAATCGAGTGGTGCCAGAAAAATGTTCCTGGCTTGATCACACCAGAAGAATGGCCTTCCAGCTCACTTGATCTCAATCCAATGGATTACAGCATCTGGTCCTATTTGGAGGCCAAGGTCTGTGCAAAAGCCCACCGAACTTACCACCCAGAGTTTGCACTAGAGTCCGCGCGTACCCTACTTTACGGCCAGCTCGTCGAAGCTTTGTGCCACCTAATAAAGGGTTTTGCTAACTCCGCTCAACACCGGCGGTTCCCACCGGGAAAACTTAAGTAAATATTCATTTTGTAGGATTTTTTAAAATTATCTTTCCTTTGGTCTAATTGGTTTTGCTCTAGCTCTTCATTACCACGAAATAAACTTATTTTTCCTTGTCCAAGGACTTGAGTCACCCTGTATTGTACCACGCAGTCCTTTAATCTGTTCACCAGGGCTTAGTAGTAGAGCAGCAAAGCGACGACACTCGCCGAGACCCACACGATTGCGTGGGTCTCAGATAGTGTTATAATATACATTAGAAGCAGAATTGATCAAAATGCACATTTAAAATATTAAAAAACAAAAAGCACCAATGAGGCCAAGCCCTCTCGTGCCCCCCAGTTTGAGAACCACTGCTATAGGCGTAAGATAATCTTCAGGGAAATGTCTCGTGTGAAAGTCCTGCCCACAACAACCATGGAACAGAGTAAGAAAGAGTTCTCTCAAAAAATAAGAATACTGTACAGTAATCCCTCGCCAACCACGGGTGTTACTTTCCGGGAAAACATTGCAGTTGGAAAAACCCAAGGCTTATGGGATAAAGGGGGTTAGAGGAACCCACTTTCAAGAATAATACACTGTACTGCATATCTACATAGTGCACATCTCTCTGGTTTATGGATTTCCCCACCTTCACCGTAATGCTTCCCAGGAAAAAAAAATTCAAATAAGGTCTAACAAAAAGCTTCATTGCTAGAAGCGCGTTGGGGCTGGATAAGAGGCAAAATGCGTCCTGTGTGAATGAAAAAAATTGAAGAGTGGCTCACTGTGTGACTACGCAACAGCCTAAAAGATCTCTCACAATATGTTGCTCTCAAGCAATGATGGCGAATGAAAATATCACGTCCCAATCTTAGCATCGGTTTTTATAAGCTCACCATTGCACCATTCCTCGCGACTACCTAAAAAATTCTATCACGAAAAAACTAACGCAATATATGTTATGAATGAGAAAATAAAATTGCTGAATTGTGCGGAATATACTGAGGATGAGTAAGGAGTGAAGCGTATGGACATCCCTTTTTTTCGTCACCAATTTCCTCATCTCGCAACAGGCCCAGAAGTCCTCCATGACAGGACTCCCTGCAAAGGGGCCCATATATTTCACGTGAGACCAGGGTGTTTTACCCAGAGACTCGATGCAGGATGCCAAAGTTTTCCTCCTCATCAGTACACACCCAGATCCGCATCAACCCACCTATCCCTCCAGCATACAAACTACTCATATCTTACTGTATTAAGCATGCAAGGAACTTGATCTGTTCTGTAGTAATTAGGGTAAAGCCACAGAAAACCCAGAATTCTCTCGTCTCAGGAATCGTGCAACCCTTTATATGGATCAAGTGTCCTGAAACTCCAACCCATAAATTCCAGCAGTTAAGAGCATGAAGACGCCGATATAATTCATCCATAAAATCTAAATTATGTCTGTAACGCCTCCATGTACTCGCCAATCGCACCCCTTAATCCCGCCAATCGCACCCCGTAATCCCTCCAATCGCAACCCATAATACAGTAGAAATCCTCCAATGGAAGACCCCGTTCCATTATGAGGCGGAACCTCCGAACTTGGAGGGGGTTGGGGAGATGGGGAGAAGCGGAGGAGGATCGAGAGAGTCAAAGTTGGGAACGGCAAGCTGGAAGGTGCTGGGTGGGTCGGGGCTGGTGAAAGGACTTAGTCCATTTAGGTAGACTTTTATCTCCTTGAGTAGCTTTTCTCCGTGTTTCTTGTTTTCTTTTGTTTCTGGTGTTGTGTTTGTGTTTCGCTTTCTTCCCCTTTCATTTGATAATTGCGACCATGGGATCATTAGAGGAAATTTTGGATGATTTCACAAATCTCTATTTGTTTTGATGTTGGAACGTGGAGTTTTCTTCCTGAACTTACTGGGCCGAACCCAACATCTACAAAAACCACCGTCCTGTATTGATACTGGGATCGTCCCCGCTTCATTACGTGGCATAATTTGGTGGCAGTGGTGGGATTCTACAGAAAAATTGCCATCATTTCAAAGTGGGTCCAGCCAGGAAGGAAATTCAATCTGTTGCTGAAGAGTTGCTAAGCATGGAACAAGCTGGGAAGGTCGTGGAAAAGGCTGGGAAGATCGAGGATAAGAGCGAGAAGGTTCCGGAAAAGGTGGCGGGCAGTTCAAGTGACCAAAAGAACCCAGGGAGAAAATTTTATTTCTTTTGGTAGCCTCCATGTTTTTTGGTAGTATACTCCGTGGTTTAGTCGACAGCCGTGCTCACTCCAGCCACTCGGGCCGAATCACGTGTCGCGAGCAAGAATCAATCTTTGAAAAGGGAGAGTTCTGTCATTTCCCTCCCGTTCACCGAGCGTATCCATCACTTCTAACAATAATAACCAGCCTTTCTCACTTCAACAACAATAAACATCAGCATAATAAGAATCAAATCGATGGCCGACAAATTTTTCTTTGTCGCTCTTTTTCTATACAACCCACAGATTAATACATAGTCACAGGAAGAGAAGAAACATGGGCAACATTATCCGTGTGGTCGCCAAGCTGGTCAAGCCCCTTCTCAAAACCCCGCCCAAGACCCCACTCAAGAACCCGCCAAAGGGCCCGCCCGAGACCCCGCCAAAGAACACGGTGAGGTGCCGGCGCTCAGTGGCCGAAGAGGAGAGCCTTCTCTTCAGCCCGACCCTACCCGAGGTCCCGGCCTGGGTGCAGGAGAAGCTGCCGACCTCCCTGATTGATGGCCTTGCTGCACTGGAGGCAGCATGGACCAACCAGACCAATGTCGATGCCGTCGCCACAACCCAAAACATCAACGCCGTCCTGACCATCTTCCTGGTGCTGAAGCTGATGATGACCGGGCACCAGAGGTCCAAGCCCTACTACGACGAGATCTGCCGTGGCCACAGCCAGCTGCACCGATGCGAGCGGCAGCTGTTTGAGTCGCTCAACAAGTACGGCGATGTGGGAGTGGTGACAGTCGATGGCGAGGAAGAGGAGATAGAGGAGATCCTGATTGACAGCCTGGGCGGCCTCATGTATGGGATGAGGGAGTTGGAGCGCTCGACGCTCGTGGGCCAGGGCCTGATGGCCTCCCTCTGCGACAACGAGAACTGCATGGAACGACTGAGGGGCGGACTACTGGACGCTGCCGCGGCCTTCAGTGATCTGTTCAGGCTCGGGCGTCTCTATCGTCGCCTTAAGCGCCAATGCCGGACGCGGGGGATTTATTCCCAACAAGAAAATCGCGCGCTAAATTTCAAGGACCATCATACGATGCCAAAGAAGCACTTTCACAAAGCAATGAAATACATCAAAACAGCCATAAAAAAAGGGTAAGCTGCCGAAGCGAGAAAATGTAATCACACACAACACCATCATCGATCGTGATAGCCTTCCCAGTTTGAGATTGAAAGAAAGACCCGTTCCAGGTTCTCCCGGTCATTTCAATGAAGATGTCCACTTCATACATCATGATATCGTCAATAATAACGCCGTGTCGAAGATCGGGACGGTGAGATACGTTCGGGACCCGACTACTGGGGATATTATCCAAATGATTGGATCGCAGCGGAATGTCCACAGGGCTCCCGGATAAACCCAAGGGTTTAATTATAAGAAGAGAAGCCTTGCCATTGGGCTTGGGTAGAAAGTTTTTGTCCTGCCGAGGCCACTTATTTTCTGAAGTGTTGATTTTATATAAATGCACATACTATTGTAGAAATATGACATTTTTAACGTGAAGTACCAGAAATATACAAACTCGCTATGGACGCGCCTTCGGCGCTCTGCGATCTAAAGAAATTATTAAAGCATTTCAGTTTAAGGCGTCTGTTTTCGATGCTCACCTCTAGAAATGCGGTCAAAGTCCTTTGCTCATTCGTTTAATTCCCACACCGTTGGCACTGGCACCTTTGAAAAAAAAGGTGTCTTAGAACATATTCCTGCTTATTGACGACACACTCTTGATTGCATATCAATCTCCAAAAAAAGTAGAAGTAATAGCAGCCACATGAACCACATAATCCACTTGAGAGTTTAAATGCAATAACTCTTTATAGACCCAAGTCCTTCTACCTAGCCTATGACCAAGAAAGGCATGAGGCAAAGACCTCGCGCCGCATGCTAAGGCAACAAATTTTCCGTTCAGACAGGCCGAAAAGTTCATCGATGCCAATGAATCGAGATCGACGTATGTCTCAGCGTCCGTCCAAGGATTAGATATGGGCCTGCTGAATCAGTCCCATTGGGGCACGTACCTCCAATGTCGAACTGTTATCTGTAGCTTGCAAGCCAACCGCTGTTTGTTTTCCATCCCGCTTCCTTTGAAGAAGAGAATCCATGAGAATGGTATTGGCCTAAGCGTGCTTCCATGGGTTAGGCCTAGGCCTACGAAATCAGCCGGCCCCTGAATATAGAATAGTAGAACGTTTTTGCCAAGACAAGACCACTCATTTTCTGAGAATGCTTTGGCGCTCAAAGAGGATAGGAAGCGGTATTGGGATTGTAAACGCGGGAGAAAAAGATGAAATGTCCTGCCTGTCTCTGCCCGCTTGCTCAGGTGACACTGAAACCTGAGCCGTTCCTTGGGGGGTGTTGGAGATCCCTCGGATATTTTACAAACGACACGACACTTAAACTTCAATGAGAGAAAAAGGGAGGGAATTAAAAAAAATATGTTCCCCGAAAACGGTGGGAAATATTTTTTATGCGCAGGGCCACGATCTACTGCTGTGCAATACCCTAATGGTCCATTCTTATTTTTCATCGTTTCGGCACGTAGAAAATCTAACCTGGGGGAGAGGGTCACTGCTGTGATTAGCGGAGTGTGGGTTTAGGCGGCCAAGTAGTACAAATGGAGTTTATTGCATCCAAATATATCAATCATTTCTGGAGGACATATTGCTGCAATATAATGTGTTCAGAATTAGTTTGGGATGGTTGGGATTGCATACTAGTTCAATTTCTCATCAATCGGATTCCAGAGTCGGCCAGTATCTGCATCTTGTACAATGCATTGAATTCCATTGAAGGAGTCAATTCGTCAATTCGCCGTCGGTACACATTTAATTTCGCTGTCATATTCTGAACATCCGCCACATTCACAATGCACAGCATATTTCACACCAGCCAATCACATCACATCCATAGCACATTTCAAGCCAATGTCACTTTCAAGGTGCGCGCCACGAAGGATTTCCTCCATAGGGCAGCAGAGTTGAAAGCAGAGGCGGATGACTCTTGAGGCTAGCTCAAAGGAGCGGATGGGAAATTGCGTCACATCCGACCTTATGGATTAAAACGCTGATAAAGGAATCCCTCGAAACGGAGGTCGCTTGGTGCTAGGTCAGGACAGCGAGGCGGACGGGATATTCTTACCCATGCGATCTCACGGATGACATCGCGGTGAAACTCTGATTAATACATTCCTTGCAACGTGCCATTCAAGGTTGAAGGCCCGATCAGCAGAGATTAACCTTGCAGCCTTTGTCAAACGCTGGGGGAAATGCGCGGAACGTGACGGGGATTATGTAGAGGAATAGGACATGTGTAGGACCCAGCTGAGGGCTTCCGTTCAGCTTGAACCACATGTCTGTAACGATTAACTGGAAATTAATTCAGTGACATTACTTTTAGAAACTCCCATGTATATATAGCGTGTAACAAAAGTCAGAAATGATACGGAAATAAGATGCGGATCATTTCCTGCCTATTTTCTCCTGAATTAACCGTATCGAATACATGCCCTTCCTTGGGGTCTTCTATAATAATTACGAGGCAGAATTTAATTCTAGTGGGGTCGATTTTCATCTTCCTTAACCGTATGGAACATCTGCATCATTAAATAAAGGTGGGTGACCCTGAAATCACTCAGTAATTTCTTCTTCCCGAAGACTGCGTGATGAAATTGGGTTTAACATTCAGATCACTCAATGGGGTTAGAGGAAAGCCTTTCATCTATATTATAACAAATATACTGGGTAGGTTACACATTACTCCATGTCGGTTTATTACCTTTATTAAAAGGATTTTTAACTAAACAACTCCATAGAATATATTTTACTTTCTGAAAGGCATCCAAACCCTGTTCAACTTTCAACATAGTTCCCAGCCATCTCCTGGCACAGCTACCACTGCTTTACCCGGTTTTAGCAAAAATTGTGGAACGAGTCTTTAGAGACGTGCTTGGACCACTGGTATATTGCTGTCCCCATTGCTGTTCTTCATGTGCGATGAGTTCCTCGTAGAGAATCCTTGAGATTTTCGAACAACCAGAGGTCTGAGGGTGCCAAATCTGGAAATGCCGGGATGCCGAATGATTTCGATGCCTTTTTCCATCAAAAACTCCATCACAACGCTGGCTCTGTGGGGTGGCGCGATGCCCGTGTGAAGCATGAATCCGCATGGTGCCAGGTTGAGTCGCTTCAGTGCCGCCGATTGCGACACCCTTTGGAACTGGATGTACCAGAACGATGCTTTCTTGGTCCCAAAAAATGGCGTAAAGAACTGACAAAAGAAGGGACTGACAAATGTCGATTCGAGCTTGCTTTTTGTCATCTTTCAGCATGAGTGAGACCCAACGTGCACTAACCTTGGACATGTGTAGACGATCAGTAATATTGCGATGTACAGTCCCATGTGAGAGACCCGGCTCTTCACAGATTTCGTCGATGGTAATTCTTCCGCCCGAAGCATATTAAAAAGCTCATTAGGAGGGTCGTACTCCGGGACCTGGTACAAGACGCAGGATGCAATAAAAAGACATAAGCAGCCCTTCTCCGATTGCAGATATCCTAACCCTTCGACCGATAATGTCCTATTGAGAAGAATTATCTGGAACGGAAATGCCTAATCGGTTCCATCCGGGAAGATCCTGTAACCAAAGTACGTCATCGATTCAATCCGGGAAGATCGTGGAAAGGAAATACGTCGAGGTTTCCATCCGGGAAGATCCTGGATCGGAAATACGTCATCTGTTCTATCTGGGATGAACCGGTTTTAAAAAGGGGGAGAGGAGGAGAGAGAGAGAGGGCGAGCAAGGAGTGGTCAGCGAGAGCAGCTGATGGGGATCAAGTAGAGATTTGTCTGTGAGACGGTTTTTCCAGTGTCCCTGGTGTTGTGTCTCTTGTCCTTTCATTCTTTTCTTTCATCATCTCTTCCCTTTTAAACTTCGTATATATTTAGACGATCGTGACTGACTGACGCTAATTCTAACCATGTTTTAGAAAAGTTAGAAAAATGGACTTTAGTAAGCATTAGCTATTGGGATGTAGAGTTCAGAAAAAATCCAACTTCGGAGAAACATGCCCTGAGGGCACCCATTTTGGGAGTAGATGTTTTCAAATATACTAGCAGTCTGCGGCCGCTACGCTGGCCGTCTAATAGGTGGAAATTTGAACCGTCTATTATGAGCATAACGTCTCCTCGACAATCCTCTGTTCACCTCATTTCCCATTCAGAACTGAACCGCTTCATTACATGTATACACTTATAGCTTACAGTACACAGGGAGATAATATTCCTAAACCCCATCATCATGATTTTCCAGCTGATTGCCACAATCGTTCATTGTGAACGGTTTAGCACGTTTTCATGAGACAAAGACGACTTTGCTGATTTCGTCTTCCTAGCACATTCAATACTCTTGCATCACCGATAAGCTCATGTGCTATTAGCGTTAGCATATAGTACAGACACCAATGACTGAAACAGTACGAACCATTTCCAAGAGCTTGTTCGAAGGCACAAAGGAAATTTAGTACATGTGCGGCACAATGCTAGCTCCTTTTTATGAGAACATTGCACAGCTGCTGCATACTTTCCTGAAGATTATTCCCTCAAACGCGGAGAGTGAAAAACTGATCACACGAGCCACAGATTTCTTAAACGCAACACTTCTCGGAGGTGCAGTTCAAAACTAGGCAAAACTAGCCAAAAAAATTACTTGAAAACGTCAACCGCCAAATATAGGCCCACAGGGCATGCATCTGGAGTTGAGGTGGTTGTCACCCCAGCGCGCGAGGTCTACGAGACTATGTCACTTCATGCCATAGGCTAGGCCATCCACCCTTCAAAGCGCCATGTCCTGGAGGCTATGCTATTCTAGGCCATAGGCTTGGCCATCCAACGCTTTTAGCGCCAGGTCCATCGAGCTATATCAGTCTGAGCCGTAGGCTTCATACTTAGCTGTTTGATACAGCTAAGTATGATACAACGTTTGCCACTGCAGTTGCGGTGCGAAGTGCCTAATTCGGTGTTAGCCGTAATGGCTAGAATCAGTGATGAACAGCAAGCAGATGTGCGTAGGGCCGCTGAACAGCAAGAGGCAGTGAATCCTGAGCTCCGGAATAAGAGAGCCGTGTAGCCTGCTGAGCAACTTGATGCAAGGGACGCAGCACTCAGGTGTCGAGAGCCGGGGGACGGACGAGAATTGAAGCCAGTCCTCCTGCTTGCCGGTCAGGTGTGCTACCATTACACCACGGAATTTGGGACATGTTGTCAGGCCTCTCCATGTCATCTCCAATCACNTGGTGGGTCTCAAACGTGATCTCAGGCGCGCATGGGATGAAATGCCGGTCGAGCAGCTTCGAAACACGGTGGATTATTTCCCAAAACGATTGAGGCGAGTTGTGGCCGCCAAGGGTGGCCCTTTTGAAAAGTAAATATTCATTTTGTAGGTTTTTTTTATTATCTTTCCTTTGGTCTAATTGGTTTTGCTCTAGATCTTCATTACAACGAAATAAACTTATTTTTCCTTGTCCAAGGACTTGAGTCACCCTGTATTGTACCACGCAGTCCTTTACTCTGTTCACCAGGGCTTAGTAGTAGACCAGCGAAGCGACGACACTCGCCGAGACCCACACGATTGCGCGGGTCTCAGATAGTATTATAATATACATTAGAAGCAGAATTTATCAAAATGCATATTTAAACTATTTAAAAACAAAAAGCACCAATGAGGCCAAGCCCTCTCGTGCCCCCCAGTTTGAGAACCACTGCTATAGGCGTAAGATAATCTTCAGGGAAATGTCTCGTGTGAAAGTCCTGCCCACAACAACCATGGAACAGAGTAAGAAAGAGTTCTCTCAAAAAATAAGAATACTGTTCAGTAATCCCTCGCCAACCGCGGGTGTTACTTTCCGGGAAAACATTGCAGTTGGAAAAACCCAAGGCTTATGGGATAAAGGGGGTTAGAGGAACCCACTTTCAAGAATAATACACTGTACTGCATATCTACATAGTGAACATCTCTCTGGTTTATGGATTTTCCCACCTTCACCGTAATGTTTCCCAGGAAAAAAAAAACTTCAAATAAGGTCTAACAAAAAGCTTCATTGCTAGAAGCGCGTTAGTCAACAGAACGTTCCCAAAGACGTTTATTCGTTCGCAGAGCCTTAAACGGAACTTTAATGGAAAACTCATAGATCGTTCCGTCGCTACTTAACTGAGCTTCGTTATAACCCGATCGCGCACCTGAAAATGTATTACGCCTCATCCTTCCGGCGATTATTCGCGTATCCAGTCACTTTTCCTGTACGCCGAATTTGCCCTATGTGAATGCTATATATATATATTTATTTAGCCTGAAGAGGGGGACGCATTCAGGCGCATGCGGTTTTCGATCTCTTTCCACTTACAAATACGGATTTCCACTTAACAGATGGGGAAACACTTCAGCAGATCCATCGCAAGATTCTTTTGAGAACGAAATCAGAGGTCGGAGTGACTTCCATTTCTTTCGTTTCGGCTCGGCAAGATTTTATTCGTAAAGGGAGAGGGAATGCTCCGCGTTTCGTCGCAGGAATCACCGCGAAGGACGAGTTTCTGCAACAGAGGCNGCAACAAAATGCAGAGGTGTTTTGCCAGTTGCAGCTATTCCTGCCCAAACCATCACAGAAGCTGGTTTCTGCGTCCGATAGACAAGGCGATGATGCGGCTGGATGCAGCGTAAATTTTTACCCCAGACACGATTGTTTTGATGGTTGTGAGCCTGCTTAACGGTGAAGATCTTCTCATCGTAAAAGAGGATGTCGCGATGTGAACCTTTCTTGAAGTGCTTCAGGAGAAGTTGTGCCTTTTTAACCTGAGCCTTCTTGTTTTGATCTGAGAAAAGATCTTCTGCTTTTTGTAAGCTTTGAGGTTTAGCTTGTCTCTGAGAAACCTTCGAAGTGTTTCTTTGTCCACTCCGACAGTCGCAGCAAGCTTTCGCACAGAGCGTTCGCCATTCCGCTTGAGTAGCTGCTTCACTTGTCTGACGAGCCGCACATTCTTGAATACTGATGGGCGGCCACTTCTAGGTCGATCTGCACTTGTTCCAAGCTCCTTGTAGCGCTTGATGGTGTTGTAAACCGTGGAACGAGACATGGCCAGGCACCACATCCTTTCCATTTATGAATATGAATTTTGAATTAATTCAGTCCTCACTGGAATGCACCACCTGGACTATGAAGGTAAGATACCTGTGGTATAGTTGCAGGCGATCGATGTGATTCATTAAACCAGGGAATGCCATCGAGTTCAAGAAATGAATCTGGAGATTCCAAAACCTCACTCAATGCTGGGAACATAGATGGCTTATAGGCATCAAAGAGCCTTGAAAGGGATGAAATGAAAATCTGATCCAGAATTGATCTAGGCTATAAATAGGGCGAATTCCCAGCTACTTTCAACATTATTCATGTTGCTTCCAGTTCTAAATGATTAATGACTAAAAATACTTTTCATCTCAAACTTGGCAGAGAACTTTAAAATGAGATTGGATTAAAGAAAAAAAAAACAGGCTCAAAAAAATAACCTCAGCTAGCAAACATGACAAGAGGAATAAAAGAGAGAAACAGTCATGCAACCAGCAACCCAGTTTCACATAGTTCTGGCAAAGTTAAACACTCAGTCATGACAGCACATTGACTATGTTATTCACTCATGTCAACTTCAGACTCTCAAGATTGAAGCTGACAAAACAGGTATATATGGCATATGGTAATACCATGTAACTCATCCATGCCAGTTTGCACTTGTCTTTCCCTTTTTTCAGCGTCCAAAGGTAATTGTCATCATGACACATACAAGAGCCCATATAAGGAGGAAAACTTTTTTTTTTTAAGCAGTGGCAACAATTAATGCTTTCCTCTTGATACAGGAAATGACCCAACTG
The DNA here is from genome assembly GCA_905338385.1 of Darwinula stevensoni. Taxonomy (NCBI): domain Eukaryota; kingdom Metazoa; phylum Arthropoda; class Ostracoda; order Podocopida; family Darwinulidae; genus Darwinula; species Darwinula stevensoni. Next base: position 23,998 of record CAJPEV010001589.1, read on the forward strand.
CACAGTAATGATGTCTCCAGACCACGGGAAAAAATGCAGTAGTATAAGGAGAGAGCAAAATCGGCACTAATCCAGGCCTAGGCCATGATACGGCCAACAGACCTTGAGGCCTGTGAAAAATTTAACGTTTGACTCATTTGCGAAGTTTGACGTAAGTATTGCATTGCTATGAGAACCACGTGGGCCTATTCTGATACCTACTGAAAGAGCCGAGGACGATCGAACGCTTCGGTGAAACGCCTGTCAAATTACTGTCTGGCATGAATCAGTTCGTATGATCGGCGCTTTCACTAACGTTAGATCGGACCTCGCGAACACGCGGGAATGCAACCCACGTGGTCAGCTACTCAAAGCCGTCACGTTGTGACGTCATCGTAGCTTATGCGGCATCGTCTGCTCCGGCAGGAGAAACGAGACTTGCGTGCATCCGCGATGCCACTTGAGACATTCCCATCCGATCGCGCCCATACGAAATCATCCACTCCCGAACCCCATTTACATTTTCTTCTAGAGACTTAAGAGTTCCCCGGGAACGGCTCGAACTAATCTTTCATTTTCCAGCAATAAAATATTCCGCGACGTGAGTGCGCTCCATACTGGGTTCTCTGCGGGGTTTCTCCTCTCAGCAAAATTAACTAAATGCCTGTGTGGGCTTACTTCTTTCAACGTCCTGTCAAGGAAATCATGGATTAGACGGACTTAATATAGTTTAAGTTATCGTTCCAACGTTGTTCATTGCATGTTGGTAGAATCCTTAAGGAGGAAGTTCTTGAAACATTTTCCGGCTGCTAAATTCGCTATTAAATTCACGTTCTTAATGAGCGTTCAGAGAAAGCACTATTTAAGCACCTTTTGAACGCTTTAAATTTCGGACATTTAAATAGTCAACAGAACGTTCCCAAAGACGTTTATTCGTTCGCAGAGCCTTAAACGGAACTTTAATGGAAAACTCATAGATCGTTCCGTCGCTACTTAACTGAGCTTCGTTATAACCCGATCGCGCACCTGAAAATGTATTACGCCTTATCCTTCCGGCGATTATTCGCGTATCCAGTCACTTTTCCTGTACGCCGAATTTGCCCTATGTGAATGCTATATATATATATTTATTTAGCCTGAAGAGGGGGACGCATTCAGGCGCATGCGGTTTTCGATCTCTTTCCACTTACAAATACGGATTTCCACTTAACAGATGGGGAAACACTTCAGCAGATCCATCGCAAGATTCTTTTGAGAACGAAATCAGAGGTCGGAGTGACTTCCATTTCTTTCGTTTCGGCTCGGCAAGATTTTATTCGTAAAGGGAGAGGGAATGCTCCGCGTTTCGTCGCAGGAATCACCGCGAAGGACGAGTTTCTGCAACAGAGGCGAGATGAAGATACAAAGTAATTTTTTTCCAGAGAACCCCCCCCCCCCCCACCAAACCCCTGCTCGTGATGGCGTCTCTCTACTTCTCCATCTCTCTCTCCCGCGAGGGTGACGCAGAAAGATAAGATGAGCAAACGAGCTGATAGCGAGGCGGGAAAGGCACAAAGACAGGCGGTGAAATGTGAAGGTAGCGTCAGTGACATGCAGCAACTCGCTTCAGTAAAGGGAGCCCGGCAAGAAAACGCACACGAGCCGTTACTAATTATTTTTTCTGAAAACGGAAGGACGACGATTCGAATAAAAGGCGTGAATCGTACAGGTGAATGTATTTCCAGTTCACGTCTGCGCAGTGATATTTGGACTGAATCCCGAAATTAACTTAGCTAATTTTAAGCCTTTTCAGATATCGAATGTGCTTTCATTATTTAATGTTCAAATTCCGTTTCCACCATGTCATAACATTTTCCCCCCTTTTTTTCGCTTTCTTCGTTCGCGTGTCCTCGCCGTTCCGCGTTTTCGTCGAGTATATCTTCTCCTGATGATTTGATGACACCTTGCATCTGGAAACAAGTTGTCGTGAAGTGTCCGACGCCTAGGACGCGAGGAACGATCATCGTCGTCCCTCCTTTGTGCTTGACACCTGGCGATTATTTGCTTTTGCTGCAATAATTTGGTACTTTTAAATATTTTTCACCTTACTTATCCAAAACCAAAAAAAAATCGAAAAAATTTTACGTGATCTCACTCAGTTTGTCACCCATTCCTTAATTCTCCCATGGAAGGAACGTCATTTCATCCAGGTCCTATTATATACTAATGCTATTATTATTGTTAATATTATTATTATTAGGAACTTGCACATTTCTATTCAATAAAAAAACTCCAGAAACCGCAAATAAAATGCATCACTCCTCCATTTTCGGAAATAAATTTAAATTTTAAACTTAGTTAATGAAAGTTTGTGCACATTAAAATCTTTTTTTTTGCAGTCAGAATAAAACGTGAACAGGGAAATTCCCTTCGATAAAATCAAGCGTGCGCATATTCCCAATCGTCCTAAATATAAGATGGCCAATATTTTCCAAACTAACGAACGGATTTTTAACAAAAAATTGGTAAAAATCGGGAGGCCCAATTTACAGGTAAATTTGGAAGGAAAATAAAGACAGCCGAATAATTAAATAAGGCACGTCTGGGCTAAGGAATCTCTATGACAAGTTCAAAATGAATCTCATGAAAGTAAAAAAGAAAATCCCTCCTCAGTCAGAGTATTATGCGTTGCAGAAAAAGGGGAACCGTCTCACGTCTTCACAAAGGTTTGTGTGCGACTAGCTGGTGTCAACAAAGACGATCTTCCTGTTAAGCTACGAAAAAACCACTGTATCTTCAGTGCTTCCCAAATGTTTACCTGGAAACCGTCGCGATCAATGAAATCGATCCGCTTCTGTAAAAAAAAAGAAGAAAATTTTCACCGTGCACAGTACATTTAAGGCTGGATACCAATTTCATTTCCTGGAATCGAAAATTTCCTATTCTACAAGGGGGATTCCAATGAAAACGAAGGTTTCGAATCACTATTAAAGGTCATTTCCTTCGATGAAGGAAATCGGTGATCGGACGGTCGCGATTAATACGCCATTTTTCTACATAATTCCCCTGCTCGACGATGCTTTTCAACCACTTTCCCACCAAAGCCCTCATGCCTGCAGTGAAGAACGTTTTCGGCTGATTCTGAAGCCACGATTGCACCGCCTCTCTCGAGTGCCGCCAACTCACGCTCGCTCGTTTGCTCTCCGGTGTGCGGTCGTCGACCTGCGTTTCGTCTCCAGTCGGGATCGGATCGAGGAAGCCATCCCCTTCGGGGTCGAAACGGGAAATCGATGATTCCGCATCGGGCAGTCGCTGGTTCTTTGTCGCATCGGCCGACCGTCGTGGGACCCATCGTGACCCCACTCTCTCGAAACCCAACACTTCGTGCACTATGTGGTGCGTGGAATCGTGGCTGAAGTCCATCTGGTTGGCAATTACGTCTTTAGTAAGGCGCCGATTTTGCCAGAGAACTCACTCCACGATCCCGAATGCGCCTGGCATCATGACAGTGGAATTGGCCCAGATGCGGTGGACTGGCGACACTCGTCCCACTTTGGAAAATACGAACCCACTCGGATATATTGCTCCTGGCAACACTGTTTCCTCTATGCACTGTTTCTAGTCTGTAGAGTTTCGTTCCCATTTACGCCCTCTGCGACCAAGAACCGGAGCACGGAATGCTTCTCTTCCTTAGTGCCCACTACCTACTGCGGTCATCTTTTAAGTCCGTGCTAACACAGGTGGCAGCACCATCCGAATTGCAAGTTTGGATGAAGCTGCCCCTCGACCGAGTAAAACCGAAGACGACCAATACGGTTTCCTTGGCATCGTACCTTTCGATCGCCAATGTTCCCTTGTCATTTGAATCACTCTCGTATCAATACATGGCTGTCTGGAAAAAGGTGTCTAGAATTGGATTACTGGTCTCATCCCGAGAAGCAATGATTCAGGATGAATAATTAATGGCATGCGTTTCAATTCTGTCTTGTTGATGGTATTCTTGAAGTCTCTCGAAGATGCGACGCAACGCATATGGATGATGCTCTGGAAGTGTTATCAATTCCGTTCGGAGAAAAACAAACCGGGATGAAACTCACGCTTGCCAAGGACGCCTTTTACTAGTAAGAACGTTATCCTGGGGAGTTGAAGCTACAAGTGCGCCAGAGCGATGCAGAGCCCAGAGGGTAAGAAGCATGCAGAAGCGCATTAGAGTGGTGAGGAGAAATCGTGATGCGGGAAGGGGTTGATGAAAGGGAGTAGGTGCTGCCGCACAATTCATATCCGTGTGTGTTACCCGTCTCTCCTTGAATTATTAATCGCTTCATAAATAATACCTTTTGGAATCATTCTTCTTTGAAGAATCCATATATCATTTTATTTCCAAAGTTTGATTCAGTAGCTTTAACCACTTCCCTTCGCCTGACACAACCTTGCAACCCTTGCAACCACCTGGTTTAAGGTAAAGAAACTTATCGCTGCTTGGTCTGTTGCTTGTGGGAGAGGCGTTCCAAATGTTTCTGACCTCCTTTCACCATTTTACTTGGATTGATGGACGTTTTGAAAGTTTATTTGGCAAAAATAATTTATATTTGGTGATGCATGAAGTACATTGTAATTTCTTTTATTGGTATGAAAGCAAAGGACCTTCTGCAAGAATAAAAGAATCGCGAGACAAAAGAAGAAAAGAATTCTCTCACTCTGGAGGATTCCATCTCCAAAAAACATCCGAGCGGGTGGCTCTCTTCTGATCCTCCACTCAGGAATCCGCTGGTAGAATTGCTGGTGGGAGCCTGGTTTAAACGTCTGCGTGCGAAGAGAGTGGCCAAAGGAAGTAGATAGATGATGAAAGCGGTTCCATAAAGTAATTATGACTACGGAGCTACATGTCCTGGCTTATATACACATCAAGTTGAGCCACTGTGATATTTTCTGCAGTAGGCAATGGAAAGATTACGTTGGAAAGGGCTCAACCTCGTCACGATAAGCTTGCTTAGGCAATTCACAATGCATTCGTATGTACAGTAATAGGGATACCAAAAGAAACCTTGTTCATTCCTTGAGATTCCGATGATCAGTGGCGAATTTGGTGAACAGGAGGGAAAATTCCCATTTCCATATTGCTCAGAAAAAACTCTGGGGTCGCACAATTAGTGGCACCTCAAAGAATTGGACATGTTTGAGATTGGATCTGAAGTCGCCTTGTGTGTCCAGGCAACGCAAGGCAACGATGAAGTTGCTTCCAACTTTCTTTGACCCGGCTTTGGGTGAGCGGATTCAGTGTGTCCTCGGGAGGAAAGCCAGTATAGATGAGGGATTCGAAGTATTCGCCAGTCGGTATAGCTTTCTTTTCTGTGTTCTTGAGGCAAAAGATCTCAGTGGCCTCCTTTCGGAGTGAAGCTTTCTTTTCATCAGTGAGGTAATCGGCGTATGTTGCGATGAACCAGAATCTCAACGAATTTTTGTTCTCTTCATACTTCAACCACTCAAGGATCTTCTTTATATTCACCACGTGTTCCTTTTGCAAGCGATCCGCTCGGAACACAACAAAGACCGCATCGACGTATTTGAAGTTGCTGTTGATGCGGCCCTGTATGTGGTTAAGGACTTTCGTATCGTCCCATTCCGTGTCGCATAATCCAACTGTGTCGGCCACGACTATCTCGCTGTCCACGAACTTATTGGCCTCGATGTCGAACACCTTGCCTTTGCCGCGAATGAAGTAAATCTCACGTGTAACGCTGTGGTGACTCACGTCAGAGTTACAGATTTCCTGGTTGAAGAAGACGTTGATCAAGTGCGACTTGCCGGCTCCAGTCGGCCCTACGACCAAGATGTTGTACGTGTTGTCCTCCCAGTCCAGGTAGTAATCGAACCGAGAGGGAGTAAAATGGTCTTCAATGAATTTGTACATCTTTCGTGACTTCTCCTCGCTGAACACGTGAGGCCGAATCTGCGATGGGAAGGAATTCACCTTGCAAAGTTGATTATTCGGTAGATGATCGCTAAAAGCTTTCATCAAAACGCCATCATTCTGTTCCATTTGACTGCTAATCCAACGTCCACGAAATACGTAGTTTGCCACATGCTCGGAGTTGCGCAAGCATAGTGAGTAGTTACACATGCCAAGTACATGGGACATGCGAGCACGAACACTTTCATCCATTTTTCGGGGGTTGCCCTTGCTGTCGGGAATGACACAGTCACGTTTATCATTGTTGATGGTCACTCGAGCCCGGTAAATGTCAGTTAAGGGCGAACCGAATTCAAGGTAGTGCTCCAGATCCGTCACAAACCAGTGGTTAAACGAATGACACAGTCACGTTTATCATTGTTGATGGTCACTCGAGCCCGGTAAATGTCAGTTAAGGGCGAACCGAATTCAAGGTAGTGCTCCAGATCGGTCACAAACCAGTGGTTAAACGACAAGTTACCCCACGAGCTTGGGGTGTAACCCAAGTAAATATCACTGCCATGCTGGAAGCTGTCGAGAGAGCACAGATAGGTCTCGCGGACTAGCCTGTTGTACACCAAGGTGTGCTCGTTCCAAGTTTTCTTCTCAATTTCCATGCACGAGTACTTGGGACCCATCGTGCAAGGTAGGTCTGGATATGGCTTTCGTTACTCTTCAGGAACGGGTACCAGTCAAAACTGAACACAGCGAAGAGGAAGCAGGAAATACAACTCAAGTCCATGATTGCGACTTTAAGGAGGAATACTTAGCGGTTACATAAATAAGGAGAGTGCGATATGATACTGAGGGCAACTGGAGAGAGTCCGGCTTTATCCCTAGGGAAGTCCGCAAAGATAATGCCGCAACATCAACTGTTCTTCGCAAGTAACACACTCTCGTCGAATCAACATTGATCAAGCGTTCAACGTCGACGCAGCTGATGTTGAAACCAAATTTGCCTGTAAAGTCAATTTTATATTGAATGTTTATTTCATCAACTTTGAGGCAACGTTGACATCAACAGTATATCAACATTGATTCAATATTCAAGAGCAACGCTGCAAGGTTTTTCTTTAACATTTCCTTATCAACTTTGCCTCAATATTGAAAACCTAATATCGTCAACCTTAAATCAATGTTGAAATGAGACAGGTCTAAACATGCTATTTAATTCGCGCGTATGTGTTATTTTATAACTGAAGTATCACAGGAAAATCATCTCCACTCGATCTAAATCCGCCGAAATCGTGTTTCCCCTCCCTAAACTCAACATGAACTCTATACCGAGATGAGAGAGGCATCCCGGTCCCGCAGATGCACGAGGACACTGGAGTGATTGCAGTTGAATGACAGAAGGGTAATATTCACTGCACGTTTCCTTCCGCGCGAGAAGCCGATTCAGGATTGAGTCAGGGTGACGGGGTCTCTTGGAGTGACATGACCGAGCTAACATTTGTCTCGAATACTGTGCTCAGAATTTCTCGTTTTTTTTGCGTTGGGTTGCCTCATTCTTCGAGTATATCCAGGAAGTCAAATATTAATACCTTCCAACAACATCATTCACTAGTGTCCTATAGCATTTTCAATGCCAATGGGACAAGCTTTTCTCCTGCACCCGACACAATTATGCAAGTTAGACTCATATTAGCAGACAATTAATTATAAAGTTATTCTAAATAAATTATTCCGGCTAATAGTGTTGCATCAGACAAGATCCACATCAATAACGGAACGGGTTGAAGCTCCTGAATTTATCTATCAATTTCAATTTTAACTCATTTATTTGAAGGCTACATGAATACAGTCATCATCTTCAATCGGTATCATCCGTGATGGCTCTTCTCTGATCCAATGGCTTCCTTGTAAATAATGCTAGGTTCTCCCACATATGTGTCGAATTATACTGTACACAGGCCGAAGCGTGTCAGCAGGGATACAATCTGGGTTTCCCTCTCCTGGAGATATGGAGCGTAAGTCGGAGGTCTGCATAGCCTTGGAAATTTAGTCTGAAAATACCTGTGGTGCCTTCTGAGAACCTTGGAACTAAATAGAGTCGTTTTAAAGAGTACCTTCTTCAATGCCGGCACAAAAACGGGAAGTCCCACTGACAATATATCTCGTCATGAAACAGTCTCCGTATTCATACAGGGTATGTAAATATCCAGTTTAAAATCCCAACTGGAATGCAGCTGGTTTTAATAGCTGTTTCCAGCTGGAAAATTTCCAGTTTAAATTTCATAAATAGGACCCTACACCAGGAATTTAGCTACATTTACAGTGGAAAATCAGTTGTTGTTGCTGACGAACCACTGAAAAAAATAGTCAACAAAATGGTTTTCATTTAGCTGGTGATTACCAATTAAGTAAAAATCTGGAGAATAGTACATTCCAGCTGTAACCCAGATGTAATGGGTCCGAATTTACAGCTGGAGTTCAGCTGGAAATTATAGCTGTTTCCAGCCGGGATTTTAAACTGGATATATTTAAGTAATATTAACTTCATGCTGCTAACCCACATTTTTCTGTAATATCTCGCAATCTGTAAAATCTCGTAGTAAAGAGAAGTCCCAATTAACATTTTCACAATTTAATGAAGTACGATCTTTTAAAGCAGCAGTATCCTTTGATCCTGTTTTTCTCCTTGAGTGGCATGAAGAAGCATATTCCAAGGAACAGGTAACATTTCAGATGAAGATGTAATTGCCCATGTTTTATATTTACTATTCTCACTTACACGTGTTGTTCCGTGTTATTCGCTTGATAATAGTTATGGGGTCAAACTCCTTTGTTAACGGGTTTAATTTCCACACCTTTGGCTCTGACACTTTAAAAACAAAGGTATCTTAGAACATATTCTTAGTAACGCCATGTTACTTGTAGCACGAGGATCACCAAGTAACATCAGTCACTGCGTCGTTTAGTGTTCTATTGGTGTATTCAATTCCTGCTTATGGTCGGCACACTCTTGATTGCATATCGGTCTCTAAAAAAATAGAAGTGAAAAAAATCAACCACATAAGCCACTTGAGAGTTTTAACGCAATAACTCCTTATAGACTACATGAACTGTATGGAGAGTTCTTTCATTATCTTCATATCTATATTTAAGCAGGTATTTAGAATGGTATTGCCCAAAGCGTGCAATATCCAAGCAAGGTCTCGATATCAATTATATTCCTGATTATTTTCCATTGTTTCAATTCATGAATTTTAATTTTAATTTTCTAAGTTCAGAAGTACTTGTTCTTCGAGTGCAAAACCTTAAGTCGCCCCCTCCTTCTGGAGGGTGCTGAATGATTTGTACATATTTGAGATATACAGAATATTTGCATGGAATATGCATTTATCGAAATCAATGTCACTGCCACCACTTGCGCGAGGAAATGCCTGGTCGGAAGTGTGGGTCCTGCCCTCTATTTCAGCAGATCAAGAAGGGTCTTCAACAGCTCAAGAGACATTCTCACGGACATAGGAGAAAAACACTGTTTGTTTTCGGTGATAATATTTTCTACTACACTCTTAGAAAAAAAAAGTGAGCGATATCCGAGAAAAGGAGAGAAACTGGAATTAGCGATTTTACTCCTAAAAAGGAGGAAGTGCAATCGATAACTACTCCTATATAAGAGGAAAATCCATATTTTTTTATAAGCGCAAAACGAATGAGGAAGAGTACTTTTCAAACTAGTGGAAACAATTAGTGGTTGTTCTCAGGAAAGAGAGAGTTGAGCAGAATTAGTAATACTTACTTGTTTTTAGGGAGTAAAGCTGCTAACTCCAGTTTCGCTCCTTTCAAGGAAATCGCTCACTCTTTTCTAAGAGTGTAGGGTCTCGAATTCTCCCGTCTGATGACGGAATCTGTGCACAGGACGTACCTACTACCGTACCTACAAAAAAGTGTTCCAGCACGAGCTCTCAAATTGTACGCAGCCATACTTGATTTGGCTCGGGAGTTCTGCGACCAGTGCGGATGATGCTTCGCAGACGGTCGCAGTCAAGAAATGACCACGAACTTCGCAAACGGTCGCAGTGCGGCTTTGCTGCAGCACTTCGCAGTCAGTGTGCATCGACCTTTAAACTGAAATGCATTAGTGATTTCCTTAGGTCGCAGATCGAGAAGGCGCGTCGATAGCTGGTATACGTATATAGACGATCGTGACTGAGTGACTGACTGACTAACGCCGATTCTAACCATGTTCTAGAGAAGTTAGAAATCTGAAACTTGGTACATTTATACCTTCTCGGATGCAGAGTTCAGAAAAAAATCCGACTTTGGAGGTCCATGCCCTGGGAGCACCCATTGTGGAGAGATATCTTTTCAAAGATATATATTTGCCTCTGTCAAACAGAGAGACATGGAAACCTGAAACCTGGCAAAGACGCACCTACTAAGATAGTCAGTTCAGGAAAAATATCAAGTTTTATATGCATGTCTTGGGGGCATATTTATGGGGGTGACGTTTTGAATAATTTTTTTGTCCTACCGAATTGACTATGGAAAGGTGAAACTTAAAAATCTAATGGGATGCTGAGTTTAAAAAATTCATACTTTAGTCAAATGGATGAACTTGGCAAACTGAAACTTAACATGAACTGAGACACTGACTTCAGGAAAATGCCAAGTTTCGGATGACCAAACAAGAACATGCCATAGGGCATATTTTTGTTTGATGATATTTTCAAATGAATTTTTTTTGTCGTACCAGAATTGGCAGAAATAGAAACGTGAAACTTGGCACACCAATAACTGAGATGATAGTGAGTTCAGGAAAAATTCAAGTTTTGAGATGCACACCCTCAGGGCAGAGCTTCGGCTGCATCGGCTTTTCCAAATATATTTTTGGCCCAGCAAAAAGAGCAAATGGATAAGGCTGAAACTTGATATGTATCTGGTTCTCCAAGTACTGATATCAGTATGAAATATATTAATTTTTAGGTAAAACCTCTAATGGCAATTTTTTTTGCAAAAGCAGCATTTTCCGGAATACTTTCTTATCTAATGAAAGAGGGAACTAAAGAAATGTGAAAATTTGCCCAGAAGTACCTGGTTGATTGCTGCGTGCAGATCCTACTTTTCAAATATGATCCCTCATGGCAGATTATGATGAGATTTGAAGTTAACACATAAGAAACAATCGGAAAGATTATATTGATTTAAAAAAATCGGTTCCTTATCTCTCCATACACATTTCGAGAGGCACATCCTTTTAATACGCTTTTACCACTCTGAAAAAAAAGAATGAATCACTGTATTGGACAATACGCGCCGAAGGCGCGATCATAGCTAGTTTGTTTGCCCTTCGGGCAAAGGACCTTGCTAGTACAGGGTGGTTAAAAAGTTCGTTGACTTTTTTTGACGCGCTCTGATGAAGTCAAATAAAGTGTTACTGTCACTATTTCTAGTTTTTTGTATCTGCTTACGTGTTATGAAAGCCAAATTATCACCAAAAGTCCTAATGAGATAATATAAATTTGTATTTAGCATGAAAACAATTACAGCTGCCATAATTGAGCGCCATCAGGTCGGTCATCGGAATTGTGAAAAAAAATCGGTTCCTTATCTCTCCATACACATTTCGAGAGGCACATCCTTTTAATACGCTTTTACCACTCTGAAAAAAAAGAATGAATCACTGTATTGGACAATACGCGCCGAAGGCGCGATCATAACTAGTTTGTTTGCCCTTCGGGCAAAGGACCTTGCTAGTACATAGATATGCGAAGGAACATTTCTCCCGTATGATAGGAGGATACATTGAGAGTGAATCACATATAAAAAAAATGAAGACGATCGTGACTGACTGGCTGACCGACTTATACTAATCCTGAGTACGTTCCAGATTTGATGAAAATAACAGAAAGTAACAAAGTAACGTATTTCCAAAGTAAATCCTCGTGTTGCTGATAGCAGAAAAGTAGCATATCGAAGTCTAAAGATGTTGTTTGTCACGTCTGTTCAATTTGTTTTTGCAAAACTTTTTTGTGCTTCAGAAAAATGTAAAATTCTGAAGTCAACGAACTTTTTGACCACCCTGTACATAGATATGCGAAGGAACATTTCTCCCGTATGATAGGAGGATACATTGAGAGTGAATCACATATAAAAAAAATTAAGACGATCGTGACTGACTGGCTGACCGACTTATACTAATCCTGAGTACGTTCCAGATTTGATGAAAATAACAGAAAGTAACAAAGTAACGTATTTCCAAAGTAAATCCTCGTGTTGCTGATAGCAGGAAATATCCTAGTTTAAAGAGAATCCTCTGCTGGCAAATTTTTTTGTGTGTGCATATTTCCTCATATTTACGTCATCATAGTGATTACTGAGGTTGTGTTACAGAATGCATTGTATAAAATAAAAATTCCGAAATGTAGCCAAGGGGTAGGTAACAGTCTGCTGACCTGCATTCTTCCAAGAAAAAACATTTGTTGGTTCCGGTTTTCCAACATAGGGCAATGGATAAAGAACGAACACTTTGTGATAAAGCTCGAGTGGGGCTATCGCTTCCAACTTCCGCTCTTGACGTGGAGTACGTGAGAGACCCTTTTGTAGTGATTGAAAAGTCTCAGAAGACGCATTTGCGAAAAGCTTCCTTCATTTTTCCGATGTCATGCATGATGAAGACTTCCTTAAATACGTCGAAACTGACATTATTATAGAAATTAGGATAAGGGCTTTTGAGTAATAATAGAATAGGAATTATAATTGTAGTTTAACGCTGCCAGCCCCAAGTTCTACCAGTGCTGTCACATAACTGGAAGTAACCTAGTGTCGAAATGAATATGTTCACAATTTACTTAAGTTACCTAAATATGTAATCACTGTGTGTGAAAGATCGCGCAAAATACTTGCACTCAGGGGGCTGTTTAAAAAAAGACTTACAAGTTACTAGCTACACGTGACGGGCATTGGCAAAGGTCCTGTCTTCCAGCATATACGACATCACCCATATTGAGAACTTTTACCCGAATAGAGTTAAAACCATGGTGGTGGATCCTTTTTTTTAAATATCTTCATGACTTCGGCAGATTGCTGGCCAAAGTACATCTGTAATTTGTAGCAACATTTTAAAGAATGTCCTTTATTTCCTACTTGGTGGAATACACTATTTTTTCTGCTCCCTTTTTTTCATTGGAAATGATCCTGTTACGATGAGGAGCACAGACGGAGTCATTTGCAATATTCGATGAACGAAATCCAATTTTAGGTCGCAGCTCTCAACTACTTTTTCAAATAAAGGTTCCCTAACTGAACACCTCGAACTGCATTCCTTATTCTGATTAGTTGAGTTCTTCCTCATCTTGACTCGCTGGAGTCCTTCAGATCTATGTGGATATCATTTGCTGATAAAAGAACATGCTATATAATGCCGTCTTCGAAAGTCAGATATGATAAGAGCAGGGAAACGTTCCTTTTTAAATAGTTTTTTTTTTTCCCAGAATCAATAGTCCTGTCCACTCGGGTTGGGGGAACGGAGGGAACCCTCTGCTGACATCTCATTCAGTTTCTCAACAATGCAGCTATGCTTTGTGCCCGAGTTTCCGTCTACTACTTCCGTATTTTTTGCACTTTCAGAAGTGATGGTCTCCATTAGCATTGCATTGAGTACCTTGTGAAAATCTGTCTGAATATATCCCCCACAAATGGCAGGGGAGTCGCCTCGGAAAGTCATGAGCGGTTCTGCTGTCATTCTCGTTCGCCACGCAAAAGAACTGAACTATATCAACATCGATGCAGTGTTGAGAAATCTAATGGAACAGGGAATCTTCACGCATAACGAGTGCTATGAGTGCATCAGGAAAACACAATCCGAAAAAGTGCTGTTCCTGGAAGAAATGTTACCGAAAAGAGGGGATGGTGCTTTTCCAGCATTCCTGGATTCCCTGGAAGAGTGCAAACACAAAGACCTTGCTCATCGGCTTAGAATGGGTAATCACGCAGTTGATTTTTCCTCTATGACTCAGTATTATTGCAATCTGTTAACTTGTGATACTGCAAAATTAATTCGCCTAGGAGAGAGGTGTGTGTCTCCACTTTATTTTGAAACCTCTTAGTAATTGGCTGTTTAATTTCACTTAGAAGATGAAGTCATTCTTGGATCCTCGTCATATTGGAATTACATAAAACAAAAGACACTATTGTTGAAAAGGGCATGCACTGATAAAATAGTTGGGTTCACTGTGAAATCAAAGTTAAGATAAGCCAATACGGGTTATGAATATTATTTTCTTCGAGCGCTCCATTCAAATATATACGGAATACCTATTTTCCTTTATTATCCAAGCTTGAATCGAAACAACAAAAAGGAGCATAAGTAAATGTAATGGATGCTGACTGTCGAACTCTTCCCTGAGAGTAGTTCCTCCAGACCTCTGAAAATTCAGACTTACCAGTATGGCATCTAGCAAGATATGAGTAAACTTGCAGGGGTAGCCAGCGTTGCCCGAGTGAATATTGTACACGTCCCATATTTGAGGGTTTCATATTGTTTTAATAAATCTTCGGCAAACCCGGCTAGAAATTGTTTGAAATATGTAGCTTTTACTATACAACCGATTGGAAAATTCCAGTACCAAGCTGCATGTTAAAACTTTTTTTTTCCCTGAGCCCCACAGATTTTGACTCATTAGGGGGTCTGTAGTAGTGAATCGGTCAAATCTGCTCTAAATAAGGTTCTGCGGGGGGTCTGAATTTTGAAACGTCACCTAGCCTATGACCATCCCCGCATCAAATGAGGAAGCAATGCAAAGTTTGGTCGGACTGGTATACACACACGCAAACATTCTGAAATAAAACAGTAAAGATTATTTAAGCACGCATGAAACGAGATGCATTATGAATGTAGTCATCACTCCGGCAATATAGTCTTACTAGGGGCAGAACTGAAATTCAGGTTTGTATTGGGTTGAACGGAAAATTCTTGCAGTTTCAGACAATATTTGAGTAAACAATTTACTTCAGCAACTATACAATATCAGTCAACTACGTAAGCAGCATTGTGTTCCATTACATGTCTTCACCTTCTGGTCAGGGTATTGATTCCGCCGTGGTAGAACGACGGGAGCAGAGACTCAAAGAACTGCCGCAAGTAGCATTCTAGGTCTTTCTTGTTGTCGAACTTTTTCTTTGAGGCGGTTCCGCAGGGCGCGGAAAAGGTAGTAGTCCTATGGATCAAGGTCCGGGGAGTACGGTGGGTGCGGCAGAATCTTCCATCCGAGGGCGAGGAGTTTGAGCCGGGTCATCTTTCCGGTGTACGGCCGGGCATTGTCGTGGAGGAACGGAACTTTGTCACGTCCCGGCCGAACCCTTGAGACTTCAATAGCTCAACTCTGGCTCAATCTCTCCAGGCGGTCGCAGTAGTAGGCCGTCGTGATGCTGGTGTCGGGAGGAAGCAGCTCGGTCTGCTCGGAAGCAGCAGTGGCCGTGTCGCGAGTGGTCATGCGGGGATCGGCTTCCACGAGTTGTAGTAGCGCCTCATCATCCACCTCCGATGGGCGTCCCGACCTCGGCATGTGTTTGACACTATAGCTTCCGGACTCGAAGCGAGCGAACCGATTGAAGCACGTCTTCTCGCTGATGACTCCTTCCCCAAACCCCTGGTACAGACGGCGACGGGCGTCGGCTGCCGTCTCTACCAGACGGAACTCATAGAGGAGGCAGGGCGGAGGTGGTCAGTGTCAAGGTCGAACGTCAGGCTCATACTTGGTGGTAAGGGATCAAAAATACACTGAAACTGCACGCAAGAAGTGGGATTATTTATAGGCGAAGCGGAAAAATTCTTGAAAAATCGTGAGGCTACCTAGTGAGAAAATACCAAAACTGCAAGAACTTTCCGGCCAACCCAATGTTTCTGATGAACCTGCGCGAAAGATGGAATCTTCCTACCCAATTGAAGTCATATTTCACAAACACCTTAAGTAGAGTCGATTGAATCGATAAATCAAATAAGGACAATTCTTCCAATTGATAGAAGGAGGGCTGTCAATATGTCTTTCACCCAGAAGCCGGTAATGTTGTCAATATTCACGTGCAGTTATAGTCCGTAAACGGTGCCCTATTCCAGCATGCAGAGTTTCTCAGTCGATGCAGCAAGTTTGAGAGGAACAGCCATAATTTCTTCACTTAATACATTTAGCAGTTTTAACTTGCATATTCTTTTAAGTTTCTTTGAAAAAAAAGTGGAATAACTTAATGACGGCAGATGGAAACATGAAAGATCACTCAGGCGTAGAAGAAACGTGACTGAAGCAGTCAGTATAAGGATGCTCCTCTTTTTACTATCAAGTAGCTGTTCCATATCGACATTTTTTTCTGAACGCACCATATGGCGGCATCTCAGGAGTAAATAAAATAAACATGGAACGCTACGTTCAGAAACAATGCCGGGCATGCTTTTACCATTTTTTGCCCAACATGAAGAGTACCATTTATGTATCTCTTTTGACACATTAACGTGAATGATGGACTCACATTTGTGTCATCCATTATTTGCAGAAGAGTGAATCGCATAACATGAACTTTACACGATGACAGTTGAGAATCGCCTCGTGTAATTGCCTACGTCTGAGTTGGAGGGTTATTAATCAGCATGCTGGCTTGGCTTTCCCATCTCTCTTCTGAGTAGCAAGACTAGAAAAAGGGCTTTTATAAAGCCTCCACCATATTTTGATTGGCCATAACTTTCCACGGGTCGTCAAATGCAGCTGATATTTGATGGAGATGTTCTTTACTGAGGTTTTTTTCGATACCGCAATGTGGCGCTGTCTGCTGATAGTCGACAGCAGCAGCCCCCCTACGTGCTATGCCATTTTTCAGGCTTGAGAAGAAAATAAAACCTCTTAGGCCTATGAGCCTCTTTGCTAAATATCATCTGCATTCGAGAGTCCCTTCAATATATATGGTCAAACAAGGTTGGATGGTAACTTGTAACCATCCAACTTTGTTTGGCCATAACTTTCAAAGGTAAGGCTGTGATTTGATAGAGATGTTCATTGACCTAAACCTTATTTACTTCCCTGCCTGCCACATGGCCGTACATGCCGACAAGGGGCGCTGTAGTTGCATAAGCAAAGGCAAGAAATGGAGAAGAGGTATGGGATTAAATAATTAATTTTCTATAGCATTTACATCACTCCAGGCAAGATGGTGAAGCTTTCGGTGCGACGACATGTGACATTGATTCACTATTAATACCAAAATGGAAACAATGTAACTAGAGCCCTCCGTGCCTATCGAAGAGAACATAATATTGTCAAGGGACCATGTTATCCACAGGCATTGCAGAAACTTGCTGCTCGATTTGAAGAACTAGGAATGTGAGAGATTTACATCATGATGGCCAGCCATCCATCCTATATTAGAATCCACGTAGGAGATTCATGGTAAGTGTAGCCTCTGGCCTGCACAGCTTTTGTCCCTTTAAGGACATAGGCTAGGTAGTCCCTAGGCCTACATGCCATACCTTTTCCGGATCTTAAGCTTAGTAACTGATAGACTTAAGAACCTTTTTCCTTTCCATATTGAAGGCTAGGCGCGTTTTGTGATTCCTCCATGCGACTGATTTTGCTTACAAGCCTGTGCTGTATTGCAGGACCTAAGTTGGTTGGGGTGTGCTAAATAGCTTAGCAATATGTGATGCGATGCGTCCGCGTAAGAGAAGCGGCGAGGCTGCGTAGGTCTGCACTGACCATTGAGCAATTTATAGATATCAATTATGAGAGGAGAGGTGCATTAATTGCAGAGCAACATCAGGCTGGTAACGCTGCGTTGTGAGCAGCGCGTGTACGCGGCGAACCTTTAACCCTACTGGAGTTGCGTTGCTTTGGACGTTCAACGTCATTCCAGCCGTTTCATATAATCGCGACCCTATGCATGTTGAAAGCATTGTTGGGCACTGCCTAGAAATTCATTTCGAAACGGAAGAAAGTAAACTTCGGCAAGGTTGTTGTCACGATCATGCTATGGTGTTCCATTCGAAACCATTGGAGTTTCCATTGATGGGGAAGATGAAAACGCTCGCAATTTTCGTGAACTTAATAGACAGTACAACAGCACAAACGCGTCCGCTTCCTTTCTTTACAACAATTGTTGACATTAACGATAATGTTCCTTACTCCTTCTAAAAATCCGGTGAAGTCTACTGGGCGATCCTTATAAGTTCATCGTGGGTTTACTAGGCGATTATACTGCAGATAATAAGGTGAACGAGCTGTTTGGGCAACGACATAGGTTCTGTGATGCTGAAGCGAGAAACAAACTCGCTCATTCCGTGTCCCAGAAATAAGCACTCCAGTTTGGTCAATTAGGACGTGTCTTTTCGATTGGGAGGCGATTTGTGCTCGCAGCACAGTACAAAAATTGTGAAGAACGATTATGGTGGTGATGACACTGATCGGCAGGCCGCCTTTCCGTTTGAATTCTTCAACAATCTCAATCGGGTCTCTTACCGAACGCCCTAATCCTAAAAATTGGATATATCCTGATGCGTGTACGGAATCGTAGGATTGGGAACGACTTTTGCAACGACACGCCTACGACCGTGAGAGACCTGACTGCAAATGTCTTAACAGTAGGGGAGTTTAAATGAAAAGGGGCAATGGCTATTATTCTTGGTCTAAAGTAGGGAACTAAAATTCCCCATTTCATTCGAACACCCATAGTAGTTGAGGTGATCACGTGTGCGCTTCGTGGCTGCGTACACTTGCTGCCTAGAGTTTTACTGGACACGTCAACCCAAGTCACCATGCCGTTCCCTCTTTGCCAACGTCATTTCCCTATCGAGCTCATCTACGGTACGACTATGAACAAATTTCAGGGACAGACATTTGATCAAGTCGGATTACTACTTACGTAGCCAGTATCCATGCATGGCATTTGTACGTCGCCTGCTCGCGAGTTCGCTCAAAGTATTCGCAGAAGATTCAGGTTATCGATGGACCAAAGCAGGGGAAAACTGATGCTAGCACCGTTACCCGCCGATTTGGTCCTTCAAGAAGCACTTCTTTTGTTTGTCACGTCGGTTCTTCGGGGCTTTTTTTGTACATTATGATATGAACATATCGTTCGTTCTCACGCGTGTCCCGTTTCCTGATAGTTCATGGTTCCTTCCATTTGTATTTACTTTACTCATGTTGAACTAATTCTTGTTGCAATCTTCGCATAGTGGCATATGTAACACGCTGCGCCTCAGGATATATCTCGTGCCTATATGCTCCATCATGAACTGTATATCAAAGTTTGGCAACGGGAACCAGGCTGAGATTATTCTAAGTTTATGAGCTGTGACAAAAAAAATATTTGTACGGGTAGAAGGCCGCAATAGCGGCCGCAAGCCGCTAGTCACGATGTAAATCTCTTGCATCGACTCCAGTTGAATTTGTCGCCGAGGTATACCACACTCACCAAAACTGGCAAGCACATCCATTCATGGTATTTGCAGCACAACGCATATTGCCAGTCATATGGAAATGCCCATTTCCAATATCAATAAGGCTTTGAGCTGTTCTCTCTGCTGTTCTCTGTCCTCATCATCTGCAGCGTG
Source organism: Darwinula stevensoni (assembly GCA_905338385.1). Taxonomy (NCBI): domain Eukaryota; kingdom Metazoa; phylum Arthropoda; class Ostracoda; order Podocopida; family Darwinulidae; genus Darwinula; species Darwinula stevensoni. The sequence continues at coordinate 43,446 of CAJPEV010001589.1, forward strand.
TCCAGCAGCTAATGCCCACCGACAATGAACAATGCCTAGCATTCGCCCTCCGTTTCTTCGTTCAGATTGAAGAAGACTCCCGATTGGTTAGGTGGAAATCTTGTGGACGGATGAGGCACATTTTCATTTATCTGGGTCTGTTAACACTTGGGTGACGGGCCCCGAGAAATCTCGTAGTACGCTCGCGAGCGGTTGGTGACCGGCTTAGGCAAATACCTTTGTTAAGTTTCATGCGCGCTAGGCCTACATAGGCCCAACACAACACCGTTTCCGTAGACTACACATCCCCACTCCACGCTTGTCCCCGCCCCGAAGGCCGGTCGGGGCCGGTCACCAACCGCTCGCGAGCGTACTACGAGATTTCTCGGGGCCCGTCACCAACGTGTTAACACATCCCTTCTGCCTTCTTCACTCACCCATTCCACTCATGGACGCTCAAAGCTTCGTCGATATCCCCAATCCCCATGGAGCCTTTTCATTTGATGGGGAAAATTAGAATGATCATAATCCATAGCGCATCAAGTACTGCATATACACGATAAACTTTTTTCTGAATTATTATCAAGCTGTGAATCAATTGTTGCAATAATTTACTAGGTACAAGGTCCGCGATAAGCTTATGGCGATGGATTTTAATGGAAATACACTGTGAAGTTTTCAACCTGCAGAAGGCACTGCAATACCTTTGTTCAATCAGACCAGGGGTCGGAAACCTTTTATTAATAGCTGGCTGTATTAAATGGTTCGATCAAATGGCTGGCTGGAATGTAAAATTGTGGCGGTGATCTGCTCAGATGAGGGAGTATATTCGGTTTTGAAAGGTATAAATGAAATAAATATATTCGCGGGCCGTAGGTTGCCGACCCCTGAACTAGACCATTTAAACTCAAACGCTGGAATGCTGACAGCAGATAAGAGAGAAGGGGCAGGTGATAATGGGGCTCACTCAGCTGGGGTTCTTGTTTAGGCTGGGGTTCTTGTTTAATTTAGGGGGGGGGGAAGCAACCTCGTCCTAAAGGTCGGTGGGGTTGGGGTTGACTGTAATGTGCCCGTCACGATCGGAAAAAATCTTGACTCATGAACCTCTCTGTCAAATATAATCTGCGTCTGACTGCCCCTTGAAAAGTTATTGCAAATTAAAATAGGGTGGTGACTTTATAACAAACCTGTATATATAAACATTGGAAAATAATAAATTAACTTTTTGTTTCGTCCATATTAAAGTTTTGGCATTTCGCTTCTGCGCAAACACAGGTTCACGTGATAATGATATATGACTGTATTTACAGTTCTTATCATGATGGTATGGTGTACTTGGCAGCAACCTTGACAGATATACGAGGACATCAACGTGAAAATAAACGTGGCCAGATAAACTTATCAAGGTAGAGATATGTGTCAGTAAAGGTGCCCAACGGAAACTTTCTTTGGATAAGTGAAGAAAAGTGAGACTCATTTCTTTCTTCTCCACATTAACTTGCTTCAACCAAATAAACTACCCATGGAATTGTTCTTTCACAAGTGCCATTTAAGCTGTAACTGCTGAAGCAATTTAATTCAAGCAGCAAAAAAAGTCGGGAAAGGTGTCCATTGAGCATTACCTCAGCTTACATTTCATCATGATTCGCTAGAGCAAAATAACGTTTTGGAAAAGATCTAATGAAAAAAATATAACTTTGTTATACGTACACAAAAGTAAGATTTTTCTTGAAATCTGCATATCAAGAGGATCTTACAAAGCAAGTTTCAGCTTTCTATTTCTCTACGTTTAGCTGGCGTTAGCGAAACAAATCGTAGAACTATGTCTCCTAGAAAAATGTGCCTAAAGGGGATGTGCGTTAAATTAAATATTACCTTTGATCACTCCCTCGATCACCAGAGACTTATTACATGTTAGTTTTTTCATTTTTACCCAACATGTTTGCTTGGAGGTGAAGGTTTCTGAGGATAAACTATTTCCATCATCGCTTTCCATAAAAGAAGCCTGACGCATTAGATTGGACGATGTAACAGTCTTTCCAGGGTCCGCATCGACTGTAAAAATGTTCTTCGAAATTCCGGCGGACAGTGAGGTGATTATATAGGAATATAAGGATATAGCTCCACCTATCGAAGCATGAGTTGCTGAATTTGAAGATTCGGAAAATGTCGAAAGTCTGTGGCTCTTCCCGTTCCCTTAAAAGAACTCTTACTGACAGAATTGCTTTCTGTGCAGGAGGATGTCTACTGAACTATATGCATGAATCTCTCCGACCTCCATCTGAATTTACCAATTCGTATATCTTCAAACGCACAACTCTCCTTTTCGACTGTCAAACGTTTTGCAATAATGCTGCATTATTTATGTTGGGTGATAAAAAAGTCCTAAGCCTGATGTACTTCTAGTTGCAACGCACACTTTTAATTTGATCATGAAGAGATGCATGTACTTAATGGTTATTAACGACATTTCATAATATTTATCTATTAAAGGTAAGTTCGATGAAGTTTTTAACTTTTGTTACTAAAGGGTCTGTTGTAAAAGTATGAAAAGAAACATAAAAGTAGCCCATAATATAATTTCTTGCTTCTAAGGAATCTATATCCCTGTAGAACTTCCATAGAAATATCATTATGCAGAAGTATCCTCTTGACTGCTGAAAGATCTGCTGCAGCTGATGCCCAAGCACTATACGAGTATATATGAAGTTATGTGAAAACCAATTTTCAATGGCTTTCCCTTCATGATTCGCACCATTCTGTTAATTCAGGAATGTCCGGATAATATAGCTTCATATCCCACCGAATCTATTAATCATTGTTAACCACCGCTGCATTCTTAACTCAACCAATGAAATTAGCACAAACATGGGAAAGGTGGTGCCAAACGGGGCAACCCAGAATTTAATTAAGCCATGCCCGATATCTATCAGCTATGTACCCTGTTATAATCCCCTACTACGGGTGCATGTTTTCAGGCAAGGTGGCGCTCTATGAAGTAGTAAACACTCCAGGTGCAAAATGAGAAAACATTGACTTTGCTGATTTTGTTTCGATTTTTTTTGATGAACGAAACAAAATGACATGGAAACATTGGAGGGGCTCGATATTTTTGGCTGAAGATAAAAATGTGAACTGATACATGAAGTCGTAATTTCTTGCAGAGCTCACTCACCATTTGTTTGGCAGTGTCTTAATTATAGATGGTGCTAATGGGGCAAAACGGGGTGACAGCTCTAAAAATCAGTTTTCTTCTTGCCGGAATGTCCATTACAATGGAGAGGCTCAGGCTGATGCGATGTGTTACTGTTCAAATTCTTTCTCTCGCTCACAACCTACTGAAACTTGGGTCACCGAAATTCGGCTCATGACAGCTGTGCAGGCATCGATGACGATCGGACGAGGACGGGTTTTTCTGTGACTTTGTAAATTGACATTTATGATGAATACATGGATAACAATTGGAAAGGGCAACAATTGTTTTGCCATAAAAGTTTCATTGTTGTTTCCGTTCTGTGGCCTTATTAAATAGGCATTTAATGAAAATATGGGAAACCATTAAAAAACACGATTTATTTGTGAAGGTTTATTTCATTGCTATTTCTGTTCTTTGAACTTTGTAAGTGAGAATGAAGACCAGGGAAAGAGAGAAAACATTTGTTTGTAATTTGTGCATGTTTCCTTGCGGTCACTGTTCTGTTAACTATGTAAATAGGCTTTAAATAAAGACACGGGAAACATTTGGGAAATTATTCGTTTACTATTTGTTAATACCGTGACCGGCAAAACTGGTCCAATGTTTTGGTTTGGTGTTCGTATGTTAATAACTTCATGAATATCCAATCAATTCAAACCATGTTTGGTGGGAGGATGGCTTTGATTCTTGGCTTCCATTATCCATTAACGTTGTTTGAACGAGTGTGCATTGGTGGAGTAATGGGCTCTTAAATGTGCATATGTCATTGGACCAGTTTTGCTACTTGAGGGCAGCGACGTAGAAAAGGGAGTTCATTTCGTAATTTTTTGCATTCACCTTTAGTTTTAACAGTTCAGCGACACGTCTCAGCATGCTCTCGATGAAGTCTATGCACACTCGTAGCGGAATGTCGTTCCATTCGGGATCCACATGTTCCCACAGCACAAGCCTTCTGCTCGGATCATTGTCGTACTGCGCTAGTCGTATCCTCTGATGGAGCTACAAATTTTCCATGGAATTGAGGTCCGAGGGACTGTGCGCGCCACTCTAGCACCTCATTTCCGTTGTCTTCGATTCATTTGCGGTTAGCCCCGGAGGTGTACTTGGGATTGGTGTCCTATTGGAATATGATCTTGTCCGCTTTCACGTCGTAGTTTTCAATGGTTTCAAGCAATTCATCACTAATGATGATTGTATAGAGCTCTGCGTTCATGTGGCCATCGGTGCGGCACGCATCAATGCGACCCTCAAAGAGTCGCATGGCGACTCCTTGAGCGGTCGTGCACCCCCAAATCATTTTACTTCAATTGTCAAGCATGTCTATAACTTGATCATGTTGCGCTGTGAGGGCAATAGACAACTTTTTCAACGCCCACTTGCCCCCAACAGATCCCAGACAGTTGATCTTCATATTTTCAGACCAATGGGCATGCTTCCAGTCATCCACGTTCCAATGCTGGTGTGACCATGCGAAGTCGAAGCGCCAATAGGTTTGTATTGGTAAAAGTAAGAGCAAAGTCTTCTTGGATTCTTCCTTCAGGCCGGCCGCTTTCAGGGTGTGACGCGCGGTATAGACACTGACCTCCACTTCGGTTTCGTCTTTCAGGTCTTGCTCCAACTGGATGGCACAATCGTCCGTTCCTGAAGTGAACATGCGGACCAGCTTTCTGCTGGTCGGCCGTCTTGAGCTTCACTGGTCATCCACTATAGGACTTCCACGCCTCAGGCTTGGTCATACCACGCAGTATTGTTACTGTAGTATAAGCTACACGCAGTTGTGCTGCAGTTTACTTGCGACGAGACGCCGTTGTCGAGCAGAGAAAGCATGTCAGAAAGTATGTAGGAAAGCAAGAATCTCTCGAGGAGAGATTCTTGCTTCAATACCCCTGCCTGAGAATCATTATGAATGGAGGGGAGAGCCGCAGCCACTGAAGTTTTGAACTTTTAGGAAAATATGTAACATTTCAGGAAATTGCAAGTACCTCAAAAATGACGTTAAGCGTTATATTCCTTACAGTACACAATTTCTCAGGTTCTGCTTTCATTGATGAAAGGTTAATCGGAATCGGATGATATATTTGAGAAGCGAATTACAGTTTGGACATTTTTCACGATTAGACTCTGTCCCCTTATTTCAAATAAATAGCACTTCTTATTCTACCAATAGTAGGAGTCCAGAATTTCCGCTCATGGTTTCTCAGCAATATCCTTAGGAGAGAGTCATGAAATAATCAGAGACATTCGTGTCGAAATTCAGTCGGTAATTTTGGAAGGTATGACCCACCTCATTGCTTTTTATGAGTCTCATCATTCCAGGAAGACTCAAAGTCGCATCAGAGAATACCTAGGAATGCAACAATCATGAAAAAATCGGTGTGCTCTCTGATTGGCGGTCAGCTGTTTCTTGAAGGAAATATATTTTTAGTGCACAGCTCATGAATATATTCCATCTTAACAGAATGGAAGGAGTTGGATAGCAGAAGGTTTGAAGCGTCAGAGGAAGAGTCCAATATGAATCAAACGAAGGCTGCTGCAGAAAATAGAACATCTCAGACGTAAGTGAAATTCAGGTTCATAATAAAAGTCTTCAACATCATGACACCTAGTCATGTGAAATTGCTCCCAGCATCATCATACAAGATGTAGTGGTTGAATAAGTTCATGTGGGGTTCTGATTGAGGACGCTGCGTGAAACGCTTCAGGCGTACGTAATAAAATCTGCAAGAGCTTTGCAATCCTGCTTCCCGTTACCTTCAATGTAATTTGTCGTCAATGAAAGTTTATTGAATGTTTTTGCAAAGAGCATTGGAGCGGCCCGAAACCTCCCATTGCTACTTTCAGTTGATCGGAGTCACTTGATTTGCTAATCGCATACAATATATGCAACATATTTGTGCATTTCATATCAAGTTCATGTTAGGACCGGGGAAAATGTTTAGCCAAGAAAAATTGCCTCCGTAGCAATTTCTTACAAACCATCCCGTAAAGACAGAGAAAACTCCATAGGAGTTGCGCAGCTAAATACTTCTCCATATAGACTTGACTATCTGAAAGAGGACTTTTCTTTCTGTCCTGAGGCAAGGTTGGAAATCCTCTCTCTCTAGGGACATAGGTGAGTGCTGTGAATGTCAACACTCAAAGCAAATTTTTCATTTCAGCTACGCCTAGTGGTTTTTGTAATGATGTTTCCTCATTCACGTTTGTTAGGGTTATACATCTACATAGTGGCCCAATAAAGAGCACCCTTTACAACGTGAATTTTGGGTGTGATGCTTCCAATGGTATTTTTTCTGGTTACACGTAAAGAAAAGAAGAAGACTCAGCTGCAAAATGCTTTGTTCAGACTTAAAATATCTTAGATGACTAAGAAAGATATTATCCAATATTTGTAATGAAAAATCGGCGTAGCCCTCACCACCTCGACCCACCATCTAGCTGTATGGAAGGTTTTCCTCATGACCATGAAATACCCAGCGTGCACTTTCCTCATTTCTAGCTTTTCAATTATAGGAACTGCTTGCGCACCGATGTTCAAAGTCTGCTGAATCTGTTAATATGTAGCTCGACAATCTTCTTTCAGCACTTAACGCACAACGACCAACGTTTGGTCGTCGGTTGCTGTGGGGGGTGGACCAGAACGGGCATTCTCCTGATTTCGCAGGCCTAGGCCCAACCCATGGATGGATGCTTAGGCTAATACCATTCTCATATATTTTCTTCCTTCATGGAAGCAGGAGAGAAAATAAATAGCTGTATCATTCCACACCTTGGATGAAGTTTGACATAGAAGGCACGTGCCGTGAGGTGATTGACTTAGCAGGCCTATAGGTAACCCTTGGACAGAAGCAGAGGCCTGCTCGAATCTTGCCCAACCCATTCGCATCGAGGAAATTCTCGGCCCATCTTACCGAGCATCCTTTTGTCTTAACCTGACGCGCTAGGCGTTCAAGCTATGCCGTTGGGTCATTGGTGAAGAGAAGGGCACGAGTTGGCACGTACTGGTACGCTTGCAGATACGAATGGGTTCTATTTATTTTTCTTGCAGGGAAACAGTAGAAGATGTTCCATTGACATTTCAATATGAGGTGGCTATGTTTAATCCACTTAAGGACGATTAGGCCAATGCTCACACTTCAAAAAAAACGGAAAGGTATACCTACGGGCTGCATATACGGTTTTTTCATAGGCAACTGTATGGAAACTTTAGAAGAGTTTGAGAAAGGGACTGCCATAGAGTCCTTTCGCCAGAATATAAAATTAACGATGAAGTTCCCTACAGTCGAATTGGAATTATCGGCTTGAAATTCAGAAGTAATGAATTCATGTGTCTGCTGCCTAGCCTCCCCGCAGATGGAGGTGTAGGCTTACGCCATTCTCATGAACACGTTCTTTCCTCCTCAGTCATTGAAGGATGTGTGTGTTATTGCTGCGTTATTCACTCTAGAGGTATTCAGGCTTCGGAGGGAGGGATGGGGGGGGGGGGTACACGCCCTGGGGACAAATTTCGCAGGCCTAGGCCTTCCCCATGGATGGATGCTTAGGCCAATACTACTCTCATGCACACTCCTCAAAGGAAACGGGATGGAGAATAAGTAGCTGTTGGCTTGCATACTACAGATACAGTTCGACATTGGCGGTACTTGCCCTGATGGGAATGATTCAGCAGGCTTATATCCAACCCTTGGACGATTGCTCAGGCCTACAACGATCTTAAATATTAACTATCTTAGCGTTATAACTCTCAAGTGGCTTATGTGGTTTATATGGCTGCTATTACTCCTACTTTTTTGGAGATTGATATGCTATTAAGAGTGCCTCGACCATAGACAGGAATTAAATACACCAATGGAACACTAAACGGCACAATTACAATTTTTAATTGGTAATCCTTATGCTACAAATGACGGCGTCTTTAATAATATGTTCTTTAACACCTTTACTTTAAGGTGCGAGAATTGAACCCATGAACAAAGGAGTTTGACCACATTAGTAGGTGTGAGCATCGAAAACAGATGCCTTATATCGCAGAGCGTCGAAGGCGCGTCCATAGCGAGTTTGTTTGCCCGAAGGGCAAACAAACTCGCTAGTAAAGTATAAGCCCGGTCAATGCAATAATTGGCAAGCCGGTTGGTTTGAACGAGATGAAGGCTGAGTTCGTTTGTGGCGAATTGGCACCAAAATTAGAATTTTTATTGCAAAATTTTGGATTTGAAATTTGGTCACGGAGGGGAAGGCATGAATCCCCCTTAGTCTTCCAGGACATAGACCTCAATGCGAATGCGCGGACGACCCGGGACTTGGGCGCGGTTCCGCCTCTGCAACCACTGCTTTCTGTCCTCTACTAGCCTTCTTGGGGGATGGATCTAGCTACTTTGCGGAGTGGAATGCAGCACCTCTACATGGTAGCGTAGAAATGGTTGCTATGAGAACTTGTGTCGGGAATGCTACACATAACACTTACGTCTTCCGACCTCTACCTACAAGGCATGTAGTCTTCTTGATTATCAGTGATTTAGAAGATGGCCCACTTCAGAATTGGACTTGCAAAACGAGTTAAGAAGGCATGAGAGCATAAAGCTTTAAAATGGCCGTTTCTGAAGGCGAAATATCGTTTTATTCGGGTTCCTTTCCTGAAAAGTAAGAGATCATGTATGGTCCCGTCCGTGTTTCACTCTTTGGTTGTCCGACGGTAACTAAGAAACTATTAACCTGATCAATGCAACAATTGGCAAGCAGGTTTAGTGGTTTTAGGTCAATAAGTTTTAAGTGGGACCCATAGAGAAGAGGGGGCGGGTTCAAGAAAGGGAAAGTCTTTGAAAAATGGTTTCCTTTAGGTCTTCAAAGTGAAACAGCCAAATTGAGTTTTGAATGACGGGCGTTCACTGCGTGAATTCAAAAGCTCAAAGTGAAGTGAATCGCGAGATTTCAGTGGTTCAAAGGAGAAAACCCGATACAATTCTGTTGAATGAAGCAGAGCTGGGTGGAAGGGGAATCTCAAGGTAATGACTCTGCGAGGGCGGGAAGCCACGTGGAGTGCAAGTGGACGGCTGTCCCGGCTGGAGGCGTCGTCGGGTTCCATTCCCGTTCCAACCCGAACTCAAATGGAATGCATTTTACATAGCGATCCAGGAAACTTGGTCTCATCGTTCGGAACGTAAGGACAGTTTTTTTTTCTCTATTGCTTTGGGATGCAGTGGATAGGCTCCATTCGTTTCGTGGCTTGGTCTAGTAATGATAAAGGGTGTCCTTGTAAAGGGTGTCCTTGTAAAGGGTGTCTCAGATTTCCTGACACATTTTCAATTTTTTCATTCATAGCGAAAGGGGTGTAAATTTCATTTATTACATTCATAATTCATGTTTTTTCTCATGACAAGTAATCTTAAATCTGTCTGCTGTTTCTGTCGTGAGGAAGCCCTATACCTTGGCTCGCTTATAAAATGAAAGCAAATGAAAATAGGGCAGGAAATCTGGGACACCTCGTACACTCGCAACGCTTTTGTTCCGTATTCATTCGATCTGTGACACCCCACAATATAAGCATCCACGTTCGCCCTATTATTTCAGATAATGGGGCTAAATCCGGAACGGAATCTGTCCTCATACATTTGGATATCACAGATTCCACGAAGCTGTAAAATATTTTATTGGGGCCAAAACCATTGAACCATTTCTAAGAAGCTGGCAATGTTTTTCTCTTTACCCTGTCACCCCCTTATCACGTGAACCCCGTTTTCTTCCAAAAATTACGCCAATAACGGTCGTTTCAACTACTATAAAAGCCCCGGAGATCCAGCGCAAAGCTTAGTCGTCGCGCATCGTAGCAGGACCCAAACAACCTCCAAGACAAGTCACTCATTCCACGCAATAGTCTCTTGAGATGAAAGGTTCCTCGACCGATCACTCTCCGAGCCCAGCTCGTTAAAGGAGGACGCCACTCGAAGGAGTTCGTCGAAAGCCCGAGTGCTCGATAACTCATTTCGGGTGTCCGCGTAGGTAGATCGCCAGCTCCAGTCGCTCGACATCTCACCTTGGACATAGCTGTGCAAAGCAGTTCATTAGCTCCAGAGCTCGACAACTCATTCAAGTTCTCCCCCACGGTAACTCGTCGAAAGCCCGAATGGTCGACAGTTCACCCGCGGATAGGAGCAGTTCGTCATCAGATAACCAGTTCACACGTTTCTGTTAACTTTCCACAAGCCCCAGTCGCTCAGCAACTCATCGGTAGTCCGGATTGTCCGTAGGTTTTTCTTTTTCTTTTTCCCCGTCTTTTTAAACTCGCTACTTCGAGCCCCGCACGGGTCATTTCCGCGAGACACCCGGAACCGATGCCTGTGGAAGGTACAACTGCAACATCAGTTTCAACCCCTTTGCCAAAATTCGGCCTTCTCGGACGATTCCCCCTAAATGTCCAAGAGCGACTTCGATCGATATACTGTGCTAACCCAGAACATTCGAGATTCAGAAATGAACCCAGAATTCGAATCCTTGTTTTCATCTATCCCCTGAAATCTTATTTTGTCGGATTGTGCGGAAAATTCCAAAATCCATAATAGATCTAAGCCGTAAGCTCTTCACTGTTGACAACATGTGAAATATGAGATTTCTTGTCGACTTACAGAAAACTTAACTCCACCCGACCCCGGGTTCAAGCTGATGTACTGTAATGATGTCCTACTGTAAGGCAGGAAAGGGAGAAGGCTTCTCCATCCTCCCGTAAGAGGTGTTCCTGACATCTAGTGAATTCTAAAGAAACTAGCAGCGCTCGAGATGGGAGGGATGTCTCTCATGGAGTACCCACGAGATAACAGGCACACGTCCTCCTCTCAGCGTATCTTCCATGACGTCAGTAAAGCCTCACTCACTCCTCTCCTCCGCTATCCTCTTCCAAGGCCCCACTAAGGAAGCATTCGTACCAGCGCATCGCGTCGTTAGGCACAGTAGTTCGTGGTAGTGAGGCGTGATGATGTTTCACATCCGAAAGTCGGCGCAATGGAAGCTGAAACGCCTGTGGGCGAACTCCGTTAAACACAGACGCATACCATACCTTGGACAAGCATTGTGCTTTCACTGAACTCTCAATAATCTAATGGAAGTGGTGTTGTGGAAGTGAGCTGCAAACAACAGTGCAGTCAACTCTAAAGGTAAACTAAAAAAAAAGTCATCGCAACCTATTATAAAGGATTCGAGCTCCCCTTTCCATAACGAAAGGTTAGGGCAACCATTTATATTATCACGGATTTAGGATGGCTTCCACCTCGGGCTCGAGTGTGGGTACCTGAGTTCTACAAGTCCCTTGGTTAAATGGACGCAGGTGGAAATCAATTTTCGCACAATTAGACAGAATTTCGATGTGGATACATTGGGAGGCATGACATGTTAATTGTATTCACTTTCTAGAATATTCTCTATGCTGGATATAGTCACGACTATATCATGAGGAATGATAATCGTATCAACTGGAGTACATTCTTACCAACGGCTACATCGGTACCAAGTCAATTCTGTCCTCCCCTTTTTTTTACAGCATTAGTGAAGCTTACGATGAAACATTTCATCGATTGTATTTACCGATTATAGGATTTTCTAGATTGTACTACGATGTGGCGAACGCAAAGTTGACTTCCTGCATGGAGAAATTCGACTAATCTCTTCCATTCGTAAATGGGTGAGGAAACGTGACTGCATATGATAATCGTATATTGCATGTTATAGAAGAATTCTTTGTGCGTTACAGGAGAAAAAAGCGTAAATGCCTGCGTGGCGTTGATCCTCGCTCGTTACTTGAATGCGCTGCAGTTCATCAAGATCGATGAGGTCTTACTCGATCTGTTTCTCAAAAAGATCGTCACCTACACTGAGTACTTGGAAGTCATCAACAGGAAGTCGGAGGAAAAGTTCCTGTTCCTCCTGAAGTGCTTGCCTCAAAGCGGTGATGGTGCCTTCTCCATTTTTGTTGAGGTCTTGCGGAATAAGAATCACATCGACCTTGCCAATAATTTGGAAAGAGGTGAGATAAATCTTCAATAAAGGTACAAAAAATTTGCAATGAAAATGAATAAAATTTGCATAAAATTACACACGAGATCGAAATGATCTCTCCAAAATGAGATGAAAATATTTTACAGAAGCGAGGATAGGATCTACAGAAGTCGGATGTAATGGAGACAAGCTAAGAATAGTAAGATCGCAAAACTCTGCCTCCATATGAACGATTTGATCATAATAATAAATTGTCCCAAAAGTCAGAACATAAGGACATTACCTTTTTAAGGCGAATGCTGTTAAGTATAACGATAAATAATCTTCACATTGCATTACGTTTACAATTATAAAATTTCTTTCAAAATGATCAGTCAATAAATGTGAATCAATTGAATCTCAAAATGGGGACATTAGTGCAGACAATCGACTAACCTCACGAAAACGTTTTTTTCCTGACCTTTGGGACACTGCGTGCAAGTAAAGCTTTGGAAAGAAGACCAAGGTTCTTTGGGACTTGTGTGAAAATGAATCACGTAAGAAACACGAAATGGCGCATCCGTACCATAAATCTCCCCAAAAACTTTGCAAAACAATTAAAACTCCATCCAATCGACAATACTTCGTTCACAGAATTGAAGCAGGCGTTAAAAGAAGATGAGGATGCCAAGGCCACACCAGCTTCCGATTCCCACCAACTTCCCACACCAACTTCAGTTAGCAAGAAGCGTTTGGGTGAGCAAAACGCTGATGGAACCCCTCCATCGGAGAAGAGAACATGTCTACAGGCGGACGTTGCATTTCAGGGCATCCAAGAACCGCATGTAGTTTGCGTGGAGTCCGTATCGTAAGTCCATGCAAATGATATGTCACTAAAGAAACGATCACACTACTCCAGCCATAAAAGCTTCCATAGTTACATTTCAGTCTATCCGCTGCAACTGCCTGCGACGGACAGGTCCACACACGAGTATGTAGTGTGAAACAGACTCAGAGAGGAAAATCTAGGAGATACTTGAAGGGTTTTGCACGACCACTTCAAGGATGGAAGTTAACTTTGAACACAGGTATGACACCCATCAAAGCCTATGAACTGGGCAGCTAGAAAGGTTGCTTCCTAAAGAATATATTTGCAGGGATTTATATTCAAAAACATATTCAATTGTGCGTTCTGGCGCTTTAGTTCATTATTTCTTCTTTAATACATACAGTTTTCAGTTACATTATATTTAATTATTGCATATAGACCTACATTAATTTCAGTTCTTTGGCATGCATGTGAGAAATTGCAGTGACTAGGGGATGATACATCGGCAATGATTTCTATCGCCCTGTCGTACCAGCAAGAAGCATTTGTCGGCGCCTCGATGCTTTAAAAATACGAGTACAAACTAAAATCTAGCGGTAGTAACCATGGTTTCTCATATTATAAAACTGCAGGGCCAACAGAGAAAGGGGTGGAGGGAAAAAAGAATACATTTGCCCATGGACTTTCTCTCTGGGGGACTCGTATGGCGACAACAACCTTTACTTTCACAGGATCAACTACTGTTGTGCCTATGAAACTGAGGTTGGGTGGCAGCATAGCCCACTAGCCCTTAACTCCCCCTGCCCCACCTCTTTATGGGGCTACAAACTGCTCCTGCACGGAAGCATTGCTTTACTGGGGATTAGGAGATCGTGATTGCACATTGCAAGAGACTTCTTTTCTATGCTTACACGATATCTTCACCGTGGAGTCAATTTGATCCAAGTGTTACCCATTCTCCCCTAAGTGATGCAGCCATTCCGGAAGAGCCATATACAGAGGTAGGAACGGTGTGTGATCGGCATTTTGCGGCTGCATCGTTTGAACAGGTTGGTGATTGCTAATTCATTTCATTCGTACCACCCTGAACTAAAGAAATGAAAGCATATTTAATCACAACTGTTCATTTTGTTTTTAGGATTACTTTCAAAACAATGATATCACTTTGTTCTTACTCCTTCCCCCCTTTTCAAGTATTAGCATTTATTTCATCCCACGAGTCAAATAAATATTTTCAAAACTTCATCTAAGAACAACGTGGATTGAGAATGGAGTTTTATGATATACTAAATCCTTGATGTACACGCATATGTGATAATCCAAGTAAACTAACTAATCGGGACTTCTAGCTGGGAAACCGTGATGATTGAGACATGAAACAATTTTTGAGGATAATTCACTTCATATTTGCTGTATGTTTTTCCTGCAGGCAGAGTCGAATTGTCAGTGTGGTAACCATTTTGAAGAAGTCGCATCTCCAACAGAATGCCAGCGTATTGACGGATTTGACATCCGTGAGAACCTCAAGGTCAGTGTTATGAACGCAAGGTCTGTGCCAGGGATGCTAGAATCGAAATTATTCGTTCGTGGAATATAATTTCAGCGGGAGTACATAGGTTCAGGCTGGGATATTCACTTAAGAGCTTAAAGTCATGTCAGAAGTTGCAAGAAACGCATGAAAATCCATTGGATTATGCAGCGGAAACGCCACAATTGCAAAATAGGGCGTAATGTCATTCAGCATGGCAGTCTATACACTTTGCATTCAAAACAGAGATTCGTATTATACAAAATATTATGAAAACCCCTTCAAAGGTGAATTGTACTGGCCAGGTTTCACAAAGCCTATTTTTAGAGACGTACTTTCATGCACTTTTGACATTCAATTACTGTACCTTTGATTCAACGATTTTCCCAAATGGGATCCAGAGTATCATTGAAAAAGGGCTTAGGAAAGTAGAGACTTTTTTATATTGTACAGACTGTTCCAGTAGTTTCTGACAGGGAAAACATCCTGCTTATTCAGACGGGCCCCATAGAGATCCGTGCATTCTGCTCAGAAAAAGGAAAGGCCGCGCTGATTCGGGACGGAGCCCCAAACCACACGGCTGGTTTTCGTTCTCTGCCTTCGAAGAGACTAGGGCTAGGTCTAGAAGAAGTTCCGAAGGAACTGTCCATGCCTCCGCTCCCTAAACGCCAGTGATACAGGTTCCAGCAGCTGGCTCTGCGGCAGCCCCACCCCACAAATCGGACATCAGTCTTTCTCGGGATCTTTCCGATCTGTTGAAGGTGTTCTTGAACACGAGACCACGAATAATTAAGTTTTCTACCGATTGTTGGATGGTTTGACTCGGGTCTGACTAAGCCTCCGACCTCAGGAGATCGTTCCACAGCTCTACCGGTCTTCTCGAACGATGGCCATCCGAGAGGTCAATATCGCCTGACCGGAATTTGCAGAACCAACCCAGGCATTTGCGGCCATCCATCTTTATAATCACCTAAAATATTTTTGTTGGCCTCCGTTGCCTTACTTCCATTGCGAAACTCATAGAACATAAAATGTATTATTTGGATCTCTTCGGGAATGTGGTCAGACATTTTTGCTGAAGAAGATTTAAAATGAATGACAAATATCGAAAATGAATGACAAATAACGGTTTTTTAGATTAATGAATGAATTCATTTCAAAACAAACGAAATAACATCATAAATGACGTTTACATTTGGTATACAAAAATCATTACTTTCCGGTCCCCTGATACATTCGCTGATTGACTCTTTGCTCAAGGTATTTCCTGGATGAGGTATAGCTACTAAGGCCCAAATGCGAATCATTAAGTGCGCAGTGCACGAACTTTCATATTCTCTGATTAAATGGAAGTACGATCGTGCATCATACTGCCAGTATCATGGGAACATTCTGTTCTGGGCACCACTCTGAATTTTGAAAGAATCTGAATGATTATGCGTAATGAATTGCTCTCGTTCCAGATTTGCACAGGAGGCGACAACGACATATCATTCATAGAAGGAGCCGAGCTATACATCCAAGAGCACTACTCTAATGCAGGGGAATGCCACTATTCTCTCCCGTCTGGTCTCCTGCTGAACGGCAAGGACTTCGACGACCTCCTTTCTAAGGCGAAGGAGGAGCTCAAAAAATCCGACGGGAAAGACGTTATGGACTCTCCTCTAGAACAAGAAGCAGTTGCTGTCGTTTTTAATAGATTAAAAGACACCTGTGGCTCTTCTCCATCTTTGGTGGTTGCAAACTACGTGTTTTCGGAGACATTTAATGATGCATACAATGAAACCCTTAAGAATATGTTGCCTGGGGAAAAAGAGGAATTAAAAAAAGACGAAGACATTCCGGAGTTGAAAGAAGGTTCTCATCACATTTTCTTTTCGTACACTAGTGTAGATAAGGTGTACAATGTATTCTTCCAAACGAGACAAGAGGCTTCCTTGAAATTAAATCGAAAAACAATCAAGAGAAACATGACAAAAGTTAAGTTGATGTGCGATAAAGACATTGCCGTGTTCAAGACGGTGTGTGGTTCGTTCCTTGAACCTGCTGCGAAAGTTGCCGCCTTCCCGTCCTTCCCGTTCATCGACCGAGGACAATTGCACGATAATCTTCAATGTAGTAAGTGTGAGAATATGGTGTTGACAAGAGAGGATCTCCAGAATTCGAATGCCCTACGAAATTTTCTGCATAAAAACGGCTTGCCCCCACCGTCTGCAAGGGGTGCTGAATGCACACATCGTGCCAAGACATTGTTTCAGAAAATCATTTCTCTCTACATCTGTGCATCCTCTTCGGTTGACATGCCACGGACTTATCTCCAGCTTTTCCAAGCCAGCAACAAGCAAATAGAGAGGACCTTGTGCATCTTGACTCCTGAGCAGAAAAGACTTGTTGACGATAGGTCATCTAGGCCCCTCCTTCTTGCAGGGGGATCAGGCACTGGAAAGACCATCGTGGTGAAGGAAAGAGCCAAGCGATTAGCAAGGGAAGACCCTACTGGAGAAGTTCTAGTGGTGAACCTTCCAGGGGGACGGCTCACAGAAGACTTCCAAAAGGAATTTTCAAGTAAGCTAGAAAAACAATTTTTTCTTTGGCAAAACGAGATAATCTCGGAAACGCAGGGAAGTACGGTAAAGCCGCGGGTCGTAAAGTAGTCTCACACCGGTCTTTTTAAAAAATATATTTTGAAATCATATCTTCCTGAAAGTGTAGACGTCACTTTCAGGAAGATATGATTCAATCATGAAAACTTTCAGAGAAGTTCTTGATGAAAGATGAAAGAGGGTGGCACTATAAGTAACTAACATGAGACTAACACAACCGGAAATGGAATTTATCACAAAATTCTGGCAGAAATTCCGGCAGAAATTCCGATGTCCTCTCGAATATGTGTATTTGTATTAATGATTATGCAATGTTGCCTAAAAATAATTTCCCTGAAAAACCTCGCCATACCGCACATGTCTTTTTCTCTGTGGGGCCCAGCACTTTTAGTCCTTCGACTAACCTGTGGAATTTCTTGAGGTAAAGCCATGACCTGTCTTTTTTTGATGAATCCTCAACTGGGAATTAAGGCAAAGGATGTCAATATTGGGGTTTTCGAGACATTTCATATAAATAATTTCATATAAAAAAGGAAACGTTAAACGGATTATGGGTTTGTTTCTTGCTTAGTGAACCATATTCGTGCAGACTTGTACAATTAGGAATATTATAAGTTTCTCGAACCGTCACAGCGAGCTCTCAGGAGAGAATGGCTCCTAAATTCAACAGCATGCTTGACGCCTTCATATTAACTGAGGGATATCGGTGCACGATGTGTTTGTATTTCACGACTTCCATCGGCCATTATTAACCACTGTTCAATCTTAGTTCATCCAGTAGCTCAGCACACAAATGCTTCATATACAGTTTTTAAAAGATAGACAACCCAGAACCCAATTAGAGGGGAGAAGCAATAATATATTCGACATAACCCTGGCATCTCATTCAGCAGTCCTGTAGGATGGATTAAGGTCACAAGCAATGTATAAATGAAGGAGGGCTGGTTTTGTTTTCTAAATTAAATGCTGCATAGAACACAAAAAAGGAGTTGTGATCTGTAAGTCCCGCATGACAATGCAGCGATTTGTAAATGTTACCAAACATACTTAATATCCTCCAGGTATATAGTCTAAAGAAAAAATGTTTTAAACTCCATCCTAGAACGGTAGCTATTGAAGTGTTGTCTCTTGGTTTTTATTGCATAACATGTAGAAGTTTTATACATTTTCGAAATTGACTTAAATATTGTACTTTATTTCCAATGCAAAACCTCACAGAACACGACATTCAATGTACTAGTATAAATAGGGCTGGGCGATGTTCATTTTTAAAGTATAGATATCGCCGACCTATATATCGCCCGATATTGCGATATCGCCAGGGTTCAATCGGGGGGGGGGGTATTATTAGAGCATTTATTTCAGGACAATACCTCTTTATTGTATTTATTTTATTTCATGTATTTTATTTATTGGTAATGGTTCTGACATATCTTGAATGCATGACATAACGGTAGTTCGTTGTCCAAAGGTAGGAGGTAGAACATATCGACGGTCTCTGTCGCAAAGCATGCAAGGCCAGGTCGGCATGCGACTGGTGTCTCCTTTTGGTGTGACTCGGGCGTATCGGTGGGTTATCGATCTCCATTTCGCCACTTTATTCATGTAATATTAAACGAAATCAATGTAATTGATTTCGTTGTGCGGCTCTGCTTCTGCATGTTCGTCTGTGTGGGTTATGATAATTGCCTTCCTTGACTTGTTGGAGGCCGTGATGGGCTCGATGTTGGATTGCCAGTTTCGAAATGCAATCGTGAAAGAGTCATGAGCTCGTGAATGGTTTTCGAGGTGTTCCGTTTTTCTTTAAAGAAGAACTGGGCTCCCACTTCGTCCCAGACAGGAGAAGTTGCAAAGAATGATGGAGTGCCCTTTTTCACGACGAGATTCGATTATCGCCACAATCAAATTGAGGTCGCAAGATGC